>JAHIAL010000040.1:0-233076 GCA_021605145.1 Aegilops bicornis
ACATGCTGTTTGAGGCTAGGTCTCATTATCATCCACAAGGGAGTCGCTTGAGTAAACCGGCTCTCCTAGTTATATCTATCCCTAAGATCTTTATCTCTTTTCCCCCTCTTGGGGTGCCACGCCCTCCTTATATATATGTTGAAGGGGGCGGGTTATCATATAGAAGTCCTGAAACTCGAGGATAAGACTTAAACTATTCTAACTTCTCTTTATGGGCTTTTTAACGTCTTGGAGTTCATAACGTCTCGGGCTTCATAACTCGGGAACGACTTATCTGCACCGAAGTTATATTTGTATCAACCGATTATCCTTTAATACCATGCGCGATTGATATATGATTGTCTGCGCCATGGTTTATGATGGTACGCGGTTTATGATGGTACTGGCCGCTTTATGATTGTCTCTTTGAGTTACCATAAACAACTCCTCTACGAGTTATCTGTAAACACTCCTGCTGAGGTTATCATCTGACTTAACTCCTGCCGGGTTATCATCTCGACTTAACTCCTGCCGGAATTACGTTCCATGCTTAACCTCATCGGAGTTATCATGTGAGACTTAACTCCTGCCGGTTACGTCAAGTACCAGCCGGGTTATAACTCGGCGGGTCATATCGCCATGGTATATCCCGGCCCGGCATCAGCGCTTGGAAAATTACAATTGATCTGAAGCTTTCCATTCTCCCATAATCTACGGGCTTCCAGAGCCCTTTGGATCTGAGATCGAGCAGTTGCATGGCGATTCCTGAACCTGTCGGTGAATATCATATCCACGGAGGGTTATTACGCAGAATTTTTGGCAACTTAGCATGCGACCGTTAGATCTCAGATCAAATGGCTGCCGCAAAGCAGCCGATGTCATGAGTCGGCGCCTACCTACACAACCGATCGCCTGCGCTCGCTTCATGGCAGTCGCATATGGAAATTTAACGTATGGTGCGTTAGGCGGCTATCCCCGACATGTTGGCATGTCCATACCTAGTCATCACTTAGTCACTCATACAACAAGGTTAGCTATAAGGATTTGGCTATAAGAGTATTTTTTTTTTGTTTACTTCTCTCTATCTCTTTTTCTTCCCGTAGTATTTATTACTGCATTTGCCAAGGAGTGACCTCTTCCAATGAAATGGTGCTTAGATATGAGGTGCTATGGGCATTAAATGGCTCAACAACTCCAAGTCCCCAATGCATAGGTACTTAGTTATTTGTTGCTAAGTTTGCTTCATCTAGGTACCTTGCGCTTATCACCCGTTTCTTCTTGCGGTCACTTCAAACTAGTCTCTCTCTTCTTAATTAACTTGCCACATCGGACTTTATGCCTATGTGGCCGAGGCTTGCTTAGCTACCTGTAGGATCAGAAGTACAATAGTGAAGGCTATAAGCCCGCTTTACATAACATTTTTGGGCATATGTGGGGGAAAGAGGCAAGGAAAAAAGTGGGAGGAGTGGGCTCTCAAGCAAGAGCCTTGAAGCCTACTACATAATTGGAGCATTGTCGGAGAGGCACACTGTATGGAGGTGGTCAGGAAGTCCGGGAGACTAAAAGCGGTCGAATTAAATGGCCAGAGCGCATGCATTAAAATGATAATGGCAGAAGTCCCAAATCACTGGGCTCCACTCTGTCCAGCGGTAATCCTCAACATTGTCACAAATCACACAGCCCCTAAGTTTTTACGCGATAGCCTACTCACCTCCATCTTCCCAACGCGTCTCGACTGTCGAACCCGACAAGGCGGAACTACCCCGCCTACATGGCGGCTGGAAAAGCCCCGCCCTCGACTTTTTAAATAGTAGGTGATATGCTAAATTTTGTATCCATGGATCATGCGCCATGGACCAAAGCCTCTAAGAAAAGCGATGGTACACATATGTAACAGAGTATCTGACGGCGCGCCCGTCGCGTTAACTGTCGCGACCCAGAACCGATCGGTCCGATTAAGCATGCGCCGCTCTCAGCGAATGGAACGCAGCGTCATATTGTGTTTGCACACACATGTGAGGACCGCAATTGAGAACCGACCATGAGGCACATTCTCCCGGCCACGCCAAAGCTCTGGGTGGAGTTAATAGAAGTACATATAAGTTGGTACACAGGCGATACACTGCAAGACCTTTGAAGATCACTGATTACGTCCATGCATGTGACCGAGAACTCCAACGAACCACGCTGGATTGGCTATCGTCTACATATCGATTGTGAGCTGTGGTTGTATAGGGCTGTAGTTTTTGGTGAAGAAATCAAAAAAAAGGTTTCTTTGTCATCTCGCAGAAATTAGGTGTCATGTGCTTGGATCACTACGAGGGTTAAGCAAATGACAAGCCCAGAGTTGGGCTAGTCATTGGAGGCACATGCCCGAAGAAGGTACTCATTGCCATCTAGGTCCCGAAAGCCAGCTATGTTGGTGGGACATCTATCAAGCGAGACCCCTTTTCTCTGAGTTTATCTTTGAATTTGATCTTTGATCCTCGGGTCTAGTTGTCGTCCCGGTCAGATTCATCTTTGTCTCCTTTGGGCGGATTACGAGGGTTATGATTTCTTGTCATGTGGCATTTTTTACGTGTTATATGTATTTATAATCCGATGTGCTTCGTGATCAAAATAGCGACTTATTAAAGCTGCGCCTCGGAGACGCAGATGCATTAAACAGAAGAATACTTCTCGGCAGGTCATTGCCGGTCAAAGCCGGCTCACGTACGGCAGTGAACAAAAAGAAAACTAGTACTCCACTATATGAGGCAGGAGCCTCGGCGCTTGCTTGCTAGTGTTGCTCTCTTCACAGCATCTAAATCGCTCGAGGATCTAAACCACGGCGGTGGTGGCCACACACTCTCTCTCTCTACTCACGGCTGGTCACAGATCCGGTTTCAGATCCTCTCCGCGGGGGAAGGGTGAGAAGGTGCACAGCTGCGTTCACAGCGATGCGTCCTCCGGCTGACGGCTCTTACTACTGCTTCTTGGGCGTGTCCCAATCAAACGATGCCTTGCCCGTTCTCTCCCAAGCATCATTTGTGCCGAGGGAGACCTCCACCCCTTCTTCACCTGCTTCTTGAAGTAGTGTTGGGCAGATCCGGCCCTCCCATCCGCCCACCTAAGCGACATCCGGCAACCCTTAGAGTATAACTTCCTTGAAACGGGCCTTGCACTCTGCTTCCCGAGCTCTGGCGATCAGCTGCGTTTGTATCTTTTACTATTTCTCAGGCCCCTCGTGTAGATAGGATCTCGATCGGCTGTTAGAAAACCACCTAATTTTTTTCTTTGTTAAGAGGTAAAACTAGTTTCATCCCTCGAATCTAGTAGTACTTGGTTCAAACAAACGGAAGAAGAAAGGAGAATTAGGGGTGGGGGAAGATTTGTTACCTGAATCTAGGACTTGGTCGAAAGAGGAAATAATGGAGGCGAAAAGTAGCAGGGGAGGCCAGCTTCTTTTGGTCTCTAGGTCTAATAGGAAATATAAAGGGCAAGCAGTACAAACTCAATATAAACCGATCTATTGGTTGAAAAGGAAAGAAAGTGGGGAATTTGGGGACAAGTCAGCAGGAGTAAGTCCGGCACTAGATTTGTTAGCCTCACACGATTATAAAGGTGGCTATATCTTACCCGAACAAAATGGGACCCGACCAGATGATGTCCTCTTACGATGTTTTATTTGCCACGAGGCAGCTCTTATGTAATGCCAGCTTTGGTAAAATGTAAGCGATCGCCTTTATTAAAAAGTAAAGTCACGATTAAACCAATGTTGTTTTCAATGTAAATGCCTCCGATAATATGAATCAATGGCACTTTTTTCATGTCTTAACTATAAATTTCCTTTTAAGATAAGTTGCTTCTTTTTCGTTAGAGATGCAACTGTCCTGATCACGCCTACTCTCCGGAGACTTCACGACCAACCTTGATGTTGCTCAATTTTATTGCAACTAATGAAGAAGAAGCTTCTTGTGGGGTTTCGTTTTATGATGGAAATGGAACCGGGCTGGAGCCCTTTTCTTAAAAAAGAAGAAGAAGAAGCTGCTAGCTCATGGGACATTGCTTCATTTTAGGTGAACTGCACCAAAGGTCCCATGAATTGAATCATCCATGTTGGTGACTGGTGTCATCCCTTCTATGATAGATTGGCGTTATTTGCGAAGATATGTATCCCATGGCCGAGGTATGTTCCTTTTTAGTGCGGCTGGTATTTTGCCAAAGATCCTGCATGTTGATCCTGCTCTTGTGCTACTGTTTTTAGCCTTGCTGCCATGATAAAGCAGTAATGTTATTATTTTGCACCTTTATCTAGTGGCACACTATTAATTTGAGAAGCAATGTTTTGTGCACTGCTAGTGCCACTGTTTTTATATATATCGAGAAAGAGGGGTTCCCTTCGATTTTATTAAAAGAAACCCAACCATAGAGAACCATTGTCCAACAACATCTCATTGATTAGCAATAGACGGTTATGGACAGGTTATACTACTACTAGAAATGACGGACTGAGTACTAGCGAGAGACAAGTTACGCCACATAAGCTAGGCAGGTGAGGGGGATAGCGGCACCAGCTCGACCAAGTTTGGATTACAACCCAAATGCTACCATATAGAAACATCGGGGGAAGATAAGGGAATTTGAAAAAAGAGCCTTGACTTTAGCATCCCGATCTAACACCCGGCCGCTTCATCCTTCTGACGTACCTTGCGGTACACCTACGTTTGCCACCACTGCTCGACCCTATGAGCTATCACTTTGATAAAATGAAGTAATAATATAGTTAAAATAGAAGCCAGTGTCCTCTCTATCATTTCATTTCCAATGTAGATAAAGAAAGTGCTTCTCTTTGTTAATGTATGTTTCATCAACTAGTCCCATTGTTAATGTTTAAGCGTTTCTGCAAACCGGGGTGCTTAATTTTAGTTGATCTGCACAAAAAATAGATATTTGAATGTCTCAAGGCCCTCCTTGTACTACGCGCATCTGTGCTGATGTTCATCACTCTCCCGGAAAGGTGTATCGGGAGACTTAGGATGATTTCCGATTATGAGGCGTGGCGTGCTGCAAGTATGAAGCGTCCATGCGGCCCATCTAACCCTCGAGCGTGGCATACTATGATACTATTACCATCTTTTCTTCTATTTATTTTGCATGTTTCATCAACTAGTGCCACTATCTTTGTACTCCACACTTTTTCATTATCATGCCAAAGCGAAGTTATTCGGCTGCATTTTGGTGGAAGCTGCACAAATGTCTGGATGGAACCGGCATATATCACCGAGTGCTTGAGGTGTGCCAAGTAAAAATTACCGACACCAACCATGCTCCATACATGCATTGGCATCCACCACCACCCGATTGGGATATGTGGCGCTCTCGTGGGCCGGATCTTTCTCGTGACAAATCCTCTAACCAAATACTGAAGTATCTTATATTGGCAGGTTTCTACAGGATTACTCTTTTTGAAAGAAGCACCAATCTAGTTTTCTTTATTTGTACACGGTGTCACTCTAACTTATTGACCCAAAGGTCGGAGCTATTTAAGGGTGATTGGCGTAGTACTTTCGGAGTAGCCCGAATTGTAACCATGATTGTCATTTACCATTTACTTGATTGTAAGCATGAGCGAGTGGAAGATTAGGTTAGTCTTGAAGCTTACCTTAAACCCTCCCGGTCGCTCCCAAGTCCTCAAATCTCACTCATTGTCAAACCAAGTAAGTGAGATCTCCTTGACCTTTGGCTAACTTTGCCTGATCGCCGCCCGGCATGATCTGCCTAGTCCAGTGCTAGCTTTGGAAGATGAGAGGAGGCAGGCGGTCTTCTAGTAGTAGAAGAGGGGAGAGGCGAGATGGTGGTTTTGGAATGGAAATGATAGAGAGGAGAGGAGTGTGGTTTTGCAATGGGAAGAGGGAGAGGCGACACGGTGGTTTTGGAATGGAGATGATGGAGGAGGATGGATGTGTTTTGCAATGGAGAGAGAGGAGAGGAGGCGTGCGGCAGCGATTTAGGATTGGGCAGAGGAGAGGTAGCGCGGTAATGACGTAGTGGATCAAAATCAAAATCAATTTACCCTTCAATTAAGAAAGCGACCCCACATTAACTAGTCTCCTTTTAAGCTCGAGTCATAGTTGACCATGATTTTCACAAATAAAATATATATGTTATCGTTGCAAAAAATAATATAAATTTGGAAGTACATTCAGATACAAACCAAAGCGATACAATTTTTGGTGAGCATACGATTCACATTTTACTTATCCAAATGCGATACGTGGTCAAACTTTGTTAAAATACATAAAACAAAAAAAAAATACTTTGACCAGCGCCACTCTTTTCGCTCTTCTCTTCTTAACCACCACCGCTCCTGTCTATTCCAATCTAAATCCAAGCGCTTCGCTCCTCTCCTCTTCCATTTCAAAACCACGCCCCTCCTCTCTGTTTCCAATCCAAAACCAGCATCGCTCCCTCTCCCGTTCTAAACCAAAACCAAGCGCTGCTCCCTCTCCTCTTCCAATTCAAAAAGCCACGCCCGGCCGAGTAGAAAGGTGCTAGTAGATCGATGGAGGAGTACAACCGATACGTGAGGATCATAGGCGGCGATACAACTGTGAAGCTATCTAGGATGTTAGGAATCTGATCTTGTTTTGACAACAAGGACCAACTAAGCGGCGTGCCAGCGACATCCATGGCCAAATCATATGCAGCGAGCGAAAGCGGTGAAATACTCCAGGAGAATCCGCAGCAGAGATACATAGAGCTGCTCCTCTACAGGCCATGGAGCAAAGCAGATTCACGAATCCGATGCGTGAGGGAGGCGGTGGTGGGGAGTATCGATCCCGGATGGAGCATCCACGGAAGATTGAAGGATCCCGAGCATCTGAGGTGCCGACCGTGCATTGAAGGGTGTCGTGCGAGCAAGCCCGATGGAGTCTTACGTCGACCAAACCCAACCAGAGGAGAAAAAGCAGTTGGCTTGACGGCGCTTCCCGCCATCCTCTCCCGCGCCGTTCACATCATGTCCACGGGCAGAGGCAAATTTTGTCTGTAGCCGTAGGAATAGGAAGGATTGCCCCCCAAGACTTGAATAGTCGGTGAGGTTAATAATTGTCAGGAGGAGCTTGGGGTTGTTAGTATTTGCAGTTTGTGAATTGTGTTTTGTGTTGTGTATTTTAAGAGTACTTTCAGATATGAATGTCTTTTGAATTTCAGATTTGTAGTATTGAGCAAATGAAGTATTTTATGAATTCTAGAGATCTATTTTTAGCACTTACAAAAATGTAGTTTCATTGGAGTATAAAAGTGCAGACAATGTGATTCTCATAGAAGAAATTGCAAGTTTTGAGGTTTCAGGATAAGAAACTCCAAGATTCAGATTTCGAGATAAAAAGCGCAACTTTCGGAAAGCGGCAGAGCATTTATATTAACACGACCTTTTCCAAAGCAGTGTTAACATCGTCTTTGGAAGTTTTATTCATGGTAAGAAACTGGAACTACCAGCGATTAATATCATGTTGATCAACAATCATGCATAGCAAATCTTCATATGATGCACATCTTTGTGTTTCAAAGATACCCACACAATGTCGGTGTCACGAAAGCAGGCAAGAAAGCGAGGGGCCGAATTGTTGGGCGTGGTGTGCGTAGATGACAATTGGGACCCACATGTTAATAAAGGAAGGAGGCCCAAATGAATTTGGAATATTTTCTCTGCAGGTGGAGGTCGAACCCGGGCGGAACAGCACAGTCGGGTAGTGTCACTCGGCCACTAAGGCTAGATTAGGTTGTTTTCGTTACTAATAAGAAGGCACTTCCTCGGGTGGTCGGATCTCCTCATGTAGCCTTTGTGTGCACTTGCATGACGCTGGCTGTCTGCCGTTATGAACATGTTGAACAAGCGAGAGGAATCTGGAAGGGACTATGCGTGGAGGCGGGACGGTCAGGACCCACCGGGTCTATGGCGGGGCCTTAAGCAAGTGCCTCATTAAAAAATACTTCCTCTAATGCCATGCTGATGTTGGGGCCCGCAGGTTTTGTCAGCGTAGTTACATTTTTTAGGTGCTTCAACGTAGTTATTATAGGAGATAAATTCTGCCAGCAAGCAGGGATGAAGCAGGGGCTGTGCAGGTATCATCTATTATCTACCCAGAGGCGACAAGTATCTGACTGGGTTTTGGGCTGCCCCATCTAGGCTTTCTTTTTTTTAACATGCGTGGCCCACGACCCTCGGATGGGAGGTCCATAGGCCTATTTGTATTTTCTTCAGGCCGTCATATATAAAACCGACCTATGGACCTCCCATCCGAGGTTTTATTTTTCCTGAAACATCGGCAGCCCAATTTATGTATGTTTTTTTAAGAAAAGCAGTAGAGTCTGTTCTATTTTTACTGTATAAGAATAAAGCGCCTGGTCCAACTTATGTTTTCCTTCTAACTATATTATATATATTTAAATTATCTTATATGTTATTATATATTATTGTTATTGTCATCATATATTTAACAGAATGCCCTTATGTAAGAAAACAATATCCCACATCTTATTAACTTATAAAAGTAATTTCTTAACAATAAAATCCTGGATTTTTTTTTGTCAACGAAAAACCTGGTGATTGTGTACAAAAGCTTGGTAATATTTAAGGACTAATGTAACAACTAATAAATCACTTATTATATATATATATATATATATATATATATATAACAAAATGCTCAGCCCCTGTTTATTTTTTGATAACATTGTTGCGCCCACCCCAACATTATAATTAGAATAAGCCCAGCAAAATCGTGTATTTCGAGAAAGTGCAAAGGGCTTGTAAGTTTTTAGGGAAAACATAAATGGGCCGCATGGACGCTACATTATTTGTTCACCCAACCTGGCTAATGGACTTTAATTCAAAAAAAAGATAAAATGGACTGTAAATTCTACCCCATAAAAAAAAAAAACGCAGAATTCTGAAAAATGGAGTTGAATACGTGCCACATTTTGGAGGCTAAAATATGGGCCAATAGGTCAAAGCCAATTCAAGTCTTGGTCAAGTTAGTCAACAAATGATACTGACATTGTTAGCCGTTGGATTTACATACAACGACCGGCATCCATCTTCAATCTCTTGTCTTCTTCCTCCGGCATTTGCCGGACCACTTGCCCCCGCCTCTGCTGCAAGCAACCTTCTGCTTAACCTGCCTTTGTGAAGCGCTTCTCCACCGTTGGCGAGGCCATCCCTCCACCCCTCCACACCTCTCTGTTCTTCTCCACCGATTGTGTCCCGAACTACACCGCACGAGAACCAGGTTAACCCTCGTACACCTCTCCGTCGTGACTCTACTCCCAGCGTCTTACCATCTCCCCGGCTCCAATTGTTGTAAAGGGGGCCTCACCGTCGTCCACCACCTTGGATGCGCTTTCGGTGCGGAGTGGTCAACGTGGTGGCCGAATGACACCGCTCGAAGTAGATTTGTGCATGGAGAGGCGACGGCTGGGTCCTGACGCCGCGAAATGCCTCCTTATTACACGTAAAATAATGATTCCTCCACCTGACAGCTGAGATCCACCGGAAGGACCTCTGTATTTCGCGAAACGTTCCCACCACTGACAGGTCAGACCCGCCAGCTATATCTTAGCACGCAAGGAAGTGCCTCCTTATTACGCACAAAAAAATGAATACCCCCTGCTAGCTGGGACCCACAATAGTGGGAGGCTGACTTATGGGCCAACTAAGTTGACGGGGACGGAGCGCCTTGTCAACTTAGTCAATATGAATGATTCTAGCTCCAGTGACCGTACGATGTCCATCCATCCAACGGTCGTGGTGCTTCTTCAACCTCCCGGTCTTCTTGCTCCGGCCGCCCAAAGCAGCGGTGGTCGTGCCTCGTGCTCACGCCTCCCGTGGTCGGCTGCGATGTCGCGGAGGCCTCACCGCCCTACTACTCCCACCGCTGGCTAGGCCATCCCTCTACTCACCCACACCCCTGTTGATTCTGCGACGGCCAGCCCCACACCGCGTCAAGCCAGAACGGTGAACCCGCATACTCCCTCTATCGTGGGCATCCAACGCCACGTCTTCCAGGGCTCCGCGTCATCCCCTTTCTGAAGCCTGCGTCGTCCACCGCCCTGGTGCTCTCGGCGCCGTGTGTGGTCAACATGGTCAAGGCGGCTTCCATCGGACGTGGATCAGACGTGGAGAAGGTTGGCGGTGGGTCCACGGCCGCAAATGACAGAACTGCCTCCTGATTACGCGGAAAATAATGATTGCTCCACCTGACAGTAGGGACCCACCAGACGGGCAACCGTATTTCGCGAAAAAAACGTTTCCCCCCTGACTGCTAGGACCTACCAGCGACTTATTCGCATGCAAGGAAGTGCGTCCGGGCAAAAAAAACGATTCGCCCCCTGACTGCTGGGACCCACCAGCTACATCCTCGCGACGCGAAGGCGCTGACGGTCGGGACCCACCTGGTCGAAGCGTGCGTGGCGTTGTCATTCTAGTCGTGAACGTGTACATACATACTGGAAGTCGATGTAGAAGCGGCGCCGCGTGTCGTAGTAGAAGCGCCGCGTATAGCATGTACACGTCACGTACAAGCGCGGCCAGGGTGCAAGAAAGTAAATGTCTGACCCACGCATGCGTACATACGGGCGGGAATGTCAGCGGCAATACATACGGCCGGAGGCTCGTGTACATGGCTGGGTCGAATGGAGAAACAAGCGTCGTCGTCGTGTTCATGGGGAGCCAACCGGCGGTACGGGTCGAGCGGAATGCGTCGTCGTGTTCGCCAGGGAGGCTTGGGCGGAACAGCCCGATGGAAGCGAGGCTGGCGTCACCGCCGAGAATGGAGAAAGCGGCCTTGTGTTCGACCGCCGCGTTCAAGCGGGATCCTGTTCATCGGGAGGAGTGCTCAGCTCTTTGCAAAAGCGGAGGAAAGCGGACCTCCTACGGTGAAGCAGAGGGGTCCTGACATTGATCGTGAGGAGTGTGGCGTATCTCAAAAGCGGAGGAAGCGGACTTGTGTTGGAGCGCTTCTACGGTCGGAAAGCAGGGGTCCTGTTCGCCGGGAGGGTGAGGAGTCTGGATTAGGGAGTGTCCGGATGGCGGACTATAACCTTTGGCGGACTCCTGGACTATGAAGATACAAGATTGAAGACTTCGTCCGTGTTGGGATGGGACTTTCCTTGGCGTGGAAGGCAAGCTTGGCGTCTGGATATGTAGATCTCCTCCCACTGTAACCCGACTGTGGTAACCTAACCCTCTCCGGTGTCTATATAAACGGAGGTTTTGATCCGTGGGGCCGAACAACAATCATACCATAGGCTAGCTTCTAGGGTTTAGCCTCTCACGATCTCGTGGGTAAGGTCTACTCTTGTACTACCCATATCAACAATATTAATCAAGCAGAGTAGGGTTTTACTGCCTCCATCGAGAGGGCCCGAACTCGTAAATACATCATGTCCCTTGTCTCCTCTTACCATCCGCTTAGACGCACAGTTCGGGACCCCCCTACTCGAGATCCGCGGTTTTGACACCGACATTTGTGATTTCATTGGGGAGTTCCTGCAATAGCCGTCATCTCTTTAGGCCCGATGGCTCCTCCGATCATCAACAACGATGCGGGTCCAGGTGAGACTTTTCTCCGGACAGATCTTAAATATTCGGCGGCTTTACATGCGGGCCAACTAAGCCAGCCATCTGGAGCAGATCGAAGCTTCGCCCACGGCCATCGGTCAGATTTGGAAGATTGAACTACGGCCGGCGTCGCGGAGACTTGATCTTCGACGGTTCGAGCCACAGACCAAAGCGCGCCGCCTTTGTCACGTTGGGCATGATCTAGCTCTGCCCGCTGAGCGATTAATGTCACGGAGGTCGCACCGGTGTCCGCTCCGACCCTTAAGCGCGGGCCATTGCATGTCGAGGGCCAGGTGGCTGGAGCTGCGCCTCGGGGGCTGCAATCTCTGGCCGTCCGAGCCGAACACCGTACATCGCTGCGGCTTCGTTACTCCAAGGTGCCAGACTCCTCTCCGGACTCCGAACCTTCCACGCCCGCCAATCGAAGTCCGATTGGGCGCCCGATCATGGAGTTCACCGCCGCGCGGAACATCTTTTCAGCACTAGCTCTTGGCGACATTACGAATTCACTAAAGTCTCTCTCTTTATCGTGGAGAGCCACGGCGGACTATGAGTCGGGAAGGTTGGGATGCGGACGACAAAGAAATTCAAAGCCCACCCACCACCCACTTTGTAGCCACTTCGATGATTTAACCCGACATGCTCGACTTCGACTTGAAGACATCGACGGTATAGACGACGATGTAGGAGATTTAGCGAGAACCAGCGCCTATAGGCCTTTGGACAACCACCCCATCTCACGATGTATACATGGTGGATACACCTAAAGGAAACAACGACGAGGAACAAAAGGGGCGCAACAAAGGATTGTTCCCTCGAAAAGCTTAATCAAAAGCGGCCTAAGCGCCGCTCCAAACCACCTCGGCAGAAAGCAGCCACTACAGACCCAGCCATAGAGCGAGGCGAACCGGGCGGATGACAAACATGCCATCAAGCAACCCGTCCGAACAGGGCAACTTTGATAAACAACCCGTCCCGGCGAAGACAACACTCACGGACGACCTCACGCCCGGACAAGTTCTGCTGGAGCAGAAGAACCTCCAGAAAAGGCTCGTAAGCATGCTGCGCCGTAGCTGAAAAAGCGAAGCGGAAGCTCAAAACAGCGGAAGATGCACTCACAATTAGATGGAGCAAACTACTCAACACGCATGAGATAAATCTGGCGATACCGCCACACAAAGAGCTATCCGAAGGCGAAATTACTGCGAAATTTGATGATGAGGCCTTAGAGCCTCCATAATCAAAAATAAGGAAGCCACCGGTCGGAACGAACCCCACAGCCAACACCGGTGCGGCAAAGGACGCCGCACACAAGCGACGCCTTGATCCGCTGCGATTCACATCAAAAAGATGGCCCAGCCAGATCTATCTATGGTCCAAGAAAGCAAGCTCTAGTAAGCAATGCAACACATCAAATATCCGAACATCATGATGCATGGATCTGTGCTTTGCACACCCCCTATGTTTCACCGATGAGGTGTCGGATCATGAATTTCCAGTGAGATTGAGGTCCGTAAATATAGAGGAATACTGACGGAACAACAGACCACTGAGTGCGGATTGAGGATTACATCCTCCACATACACATAGCTAGAGGAGATGATCTCCATGCCATAAAAATACTTACCCCTCAAACTCAAAGGCCAGCCCGGCATTGGCTTAAAAGCCTTCCGAAAACACCATTGGAAGTTGGGAAGAGCTCGAGGATGCTTTTCGAACCCAAATTTCAAGGGACTTATGTCCGACCTCCAGGATCTGAGATGATTTAAGTCATATAACTCAACAACCCGGAGAGTCAGCAATCTGGAACAGATTTCTTTACTAAAAGAACTAGATAGTCATTTATGCGGGCGCGGAAGCCTTAGCAGCTTTCAAACACAGTGTTAAAGAGACGAATAGCTCGCCGGACACCTCGGCCAAGAAAAACCAAGAACAATGGCCGCATTAGCAAGCCTCATGACCCGCTTTTACTTGAGAGGATAGCTGGTTGGCAAGATGCGATTGACCAGTGACCCAAGTACATCCAAAGTTAGGGATGGAAGCGGAAACGCGATGCGATCGTGACAGGACCAGCGTCGGACCAAGGGAAACAGCCCAAGAGCAGCGGCAACAACGCCTGGATTCAAAAGCTCTCGGCAGAATCGGAAAAAGCTGCCCCTCAAGGATAACGAGGGACAAGCTATCTAACCTAAACAAAATCTTGGGCAAGATATGTCAAATCCACGATTCTCCAGGAAGCCTGCCAAACCATACCCACAGAGATTGTTGGGTCTTCAAGCAATCCGACAAACTCAACGCCTGAACACAAGGGGCTCGACACCAAGCGAGGGCGATGACGTAACCCTAAGCGAGCACCCAGAAAACAAAAGAACTTCCCACAAGAAGTCAAAACAGTAAATTCACTTCACGTGACAAAAAGGGGAGAACAGTGGCGCCCATAGAGATACGCCGCCATACGGCCTATCCTGCAGGAGTCCCGCCACTTGGTTGTTAAAACCAATCACCTTCGACCATCGGGATTACTCTAGAAGTATCCGGGCAGCAGGCTGGGCCTTGATATTAGATCCAATAATTGTGGACTCCACTTTACACAAGTCCTAATGAATGGCCGGCGAGTGATTTAAACCTGCTTTATGGGACACAATCCATAAAATGGGGATAGACCCAACAACAATTATCATAGCAACACTTCCTTTCAAAGCGTACAGGCCCAGATGCCCATTGCACGGGCTCTCTCCGCTAGAAGTTATGTTTGGCTCACCCGACAACTTTCGCCCGGCAGCTAACCTTCCACATCGCTCCATTTACAAGTAGCTATCAAGCACTACTGGGACGAAGCTTTCGCCCGCTTTAACGCATAATACCGCATTATGCATCCCTTATACTTAAAATGCCGGTCCACAGGCATCATCTCATTAAAAGGAAATATCGAGTGTTCCTCGAGCGCGGAAGATTGTGCGGCTGCCTTAACAGCCACACACTAAACACTGCTTCACTAATCAAAGCACCTAAACAGGTCGTTCAGACCCGAACATGGCTAGGCAGGTCCGGTGCAAACATACAAGACTTACTAGCCGCATACCCCCATTCAAGGGGCTCGGCGCATGTACAACAAGAGACAATAAAGCTCAATTTTATTCATTTTTAAATTGTACTTTTGTTTATTTAATATAACGTGCATTTTCGCATCGATCTTTTCAACTAATTTCCTCTCTTTTACGAATGAACACCATACTACACCCGTTCAGGATACGGCTGCGCGGAACCACGTAGCAAGGCGTGCGGTGAGGACCCACGTTCAAGGATTCTTTTCAGATTAAGACCGATGCGTAAACCTTTTTATTGTCTCTTGTTGATACACATCCCCGGTTTCTTACTATAACCGAGGTGGAGGCTGGCGTCTTGGCATCGGCCCGCGTCGAGGATTTCTTGCGCGTGCACGGACACCGAGGCTTATTACTAAGGCGTTCTTCAGCCCGTTTTCATAAAGACCGAATATCTTAGGGAGTGTTCGTCGCGAAGTTTGACCTTATATGCATCAGCTCCGAATCATGTCTTTTGGTCAAATGTTGGGTTTGCCCGGCTCATGTGTTTTGCTGCCTTACGTTCGCTCTATCGGCTAAGCGGCACCGGAGAACTCTTGCGATTGTGCCCGGTTTGGCCAGGCGAGCACCTCGATAGATAAAGCGAAAGCGGCATTGTCATGATATAGCGTGAGACTGGTCAACCACTCGATGACCCACCGGAATCTTTAGGATTCCTCCGCATTAACGAAGGGCCGTTTTCGATCAGGCACACACAGCGCCCCGAATTCGAGGACGGCGATACCCCTAGGGGCTATATAGTAGCCCCCACTGTCAAACTCCTATGGCTAAGTGAAAGTGATAAAGCATTATAGTCCGGTTGCCTGGTTAGCTGCGCTATCACCTCCTTTATAGGACCAAAGCGTTGGATCAAGTGTGAAAATCGCCTTCTGCGAACACCCCCGCATTATATGCGTGGGGGCTGTAGCCGAAGACTGCAATCTTTCAGGTTATATACTCATATACATTAAGCGGCCGCACGCATGAAGGTATTTTAATTCTTGCAGGCACATGTATAAAAAAGCTTTTATATTCCATCGAAACATTGTTTTACAATTATACATGTTATTGAACATGATATCTTTCGAGCAACTGCGTCTCTATTAGAGCGGCGCCCTGCGAACTTCACGAAAATAGTGCTCGGCAGTACTCGGCTCCACGTCCGAATCTTGGGATGCAACGTCGGTGGCCTTCATCTCCGCCCGGTATGTCTTGACATGGGCAAGAGCCATCCGCGCACCCTCTATGCATCTTGACCTCTTCATTGCATTGATATGCGGCACGCGCACCAAGGAACTGCTGCACCAAACCAAAATAACTCTTCGGCTCGGGCCTTTCCGGCCACAGATGACTCACGACATCCTTCATGGCGAGTCCGGATAACCTATTCAGCTCAGCCCATTCGGCCAAACGCTCGGTTAACGGAAGTGGGCGCTCTGGATTGTGGAACTGCGACCAAAAATTCTTTTCCACTTTGTGATCCTGTTGATCGCGGAAGTGTTACGGCCAGCGTCATGACACTTACCCGCCAAGTCCGAGATAAGTATTCGCCGCACACCACAGCCGTTCCAACTGAGCATATTTAGGATCCCGAACTTCATCCGCAGCATAAAAGGGCTTTCCAACCGCGATATCTCGGCTGGCGTAGCTCCTGCTTCATGGCTCTCATTGCGAGCCGAGCATCCTTGGTCTCGGTAGTAGCCTTCTCCGAGTCCTTTTGTTCCGGCCGATCTTCTTTTTCAAGAAGCTTGCAGCGGTTGGCAGCATCCTTCAACTTCACAGCCATCTCGGCCGTTTCCTTCCTGCTTGGCGAAAAGCGGCCTATTCGGCTTTTCAGCTCTTGGCCGCCTTTAAGGCGAGACGCATCACTTTTTTTCTGGCATGCTCCTTGGCTCAAGGCGGGATTCGCCCGAAGGTTCTCCATGGCAGTGGCACCATCTGCATCAAGCATACATGTTGTAAAAGGCACGGGCATCAAGCCCCTTACCGGTGTCCGCGGAGAAATTGCATACCTTGTGACTGCTGTCAAGCGCTTGTTGACAAAGCGCGATGTCGGCATCCGCCACGTCAAGTTGCCGCTTTAGCTCGGCAAATTCATCAGTCCGGCTAGCCACCGGACACTTCGCCACCTACATAGGAAAAGAGACATGTTATACCTGGGATTATGATCCTCGGCGCACTATCATTTTTGACAACGCACCGAGTCTCAGGGGCTACTATCTATACTGAGTGGCATCTCTTTTATATGCGGAACTGTCAAAAGTACATCATTTCGCGTACCTCAAAACCTGTCGATAAACTCGGCGTGACGCGTGCAACCCGCTCTCCGCGGATGAAATCCTTTCAATCACCGTGCCCATCAATGCACGGTGTTCTTCCTGAATAGACGCTTCGCCCGAGCAGATCCTTGACTCCTCCGACATGCACCCGGATGGTGCCGGACTCGTCCGATGGCCTTTTTCGAAGGCGGACCACGGAGGACTTTGGGGAGCCATCTGGCTGCTTTCCAGCCTGCGAGATTCGGAGGAAACCCTCCGTGGCGACAACTCGGTGGTCGCCCGCCCGCAAGGCGGATGCATGGCGAGAGGCGTTCCGCTCTCCATCATCTGGTGGCGAAGATCCCCACGAAGATGAGCTCTGCTGAGAAGGGTTGAGATCAGAACTACAAGGTAAAAATTCAGTCAGGAATAGAATAGGGATGTCTCTTATTTTAAAACTCCCCTCTCTACTTACGGCTCATTTGGAGGGCTGATCCCCTTGAGGGAGCCGCAGTCTTGGTAGAGGCACCTCCCTGCCAGGACCCTTTGATGAAGATTTCTTCCCCCGCTTTGAGACCATGGTCTCCGGGACTTCAGAGGCGGTCCTCTTATTTCCTTGGATGGAGGGATTCTCGATTCCTCCTTTCCTAACAGCCTCCTTCGGGGAGACGGTAGCTTCCTTGTTCCCCCTTTCGCCTTCTTCCAAAGGCGCAACCTCCAGCATCCTGGTTAAGACGGGATCCAGCGTGGTCTCGGGGAGGGGGGCCAGACACCTGATTAGCTTTGCTTTCGCTATCCACTCCTGTCTAAAGGGACAACTCTTTTAAGGGCAAGTTTATGATGAATATACGGATAGCGTGTCCGGGTACAGGGCTACTTACTTGAGTATCCGGGCAATTGCAGCTTAGACCTGCGTCCTCGGTCGAGTCCGGACACATTGCTTGTGATCCGAAGAACAATTTGTACATCTCCATGGGCGTCGCGCCCGTAAAGTGTTGGAGAGCTCGTGGTCCCTCCGGATTAAACTCCCACATGCGGAGGGGGCGGCGTTTGCAGGGCAAAGTGCGGCGAATCAACATGACCTGCATCACTACGGCCAGGTTGATGTCTCTTTCCAGGAGATCTTGAATGTGACCCAGCAACAAGGGCACGTCCTTGGACGGCCCCAGTCGAGAACCCTTTATTGACCCATGGCGCCACCGCGGGAGGACCAGCGAAAGGCAGGTGGCGCCACCCACTTGGTGCCCACAGGGAGCTGTGATATAAAACCACTCTCGTTGCCATAAGTTGAACTCCTCTTGAAAAGAGCCCTCGGGCCATGGAGCGTCAGCATTCTTGCTTATAACATCCCCTCCGCACTCCGCTTGCTGCCCCTTGATCATCTTCGGCCCCACTTTGAAGGTCTTAAGCCACAATCCGAAGTGTGGAGTAATGCGGAGGAAGGCTTCGCATACGACAATGAGCGATGAGATGTGGAGGATGGACTCCGGATCCAAGTCATGAAATTCCAACCCATAATAAAACATGAGCCCCCTCACGAAGGGGTCCGTCGGAAGCCTAACCCCGAAGGAAGTGAGCCTTGAACACCGCGCTCTCACCCAGGCTTAGGAGTGGGAATAACCTGCCCTTGAGCAGGCAGCCTATCTACGAAATTTACGCCCGATTAAGTATCTGGCATCTCTTAGCTTTAGCATGTCTTCTTCCGTAACGGAGGAAGGCATCCACCCGACCTATGAAGGTGGGGCCGACATCATCAAAGGTCAGAAGGCGCCTGAATCTGAAGCTTTGGGTGTTGGAACTTTCGGCGTAGGGGCGGATTCGATTGAGATTGAAAGAAAGGAGTAGAGCCTTGGTCTCTTTATAAAGAGGTTGAATACCAAGAGCCCTCCCGTGACCCGTTTGGGACTCGCCCGATAGAAGAGGCGTGCCAGCAGGCACTATTGGGTTACCCACGCCCGGTATTGATGAGAATCCCGGAATAAGGGACACGATCTCTGCTTTGACAAGATGTGCCAAGGAAACCGCCTAAGCGCTGAGGTGGGACAAGTAAAACGATTCGAATAAAGGCTTGGCCGTGGTGTGATGTCACATTGCGGAATCGTCGGTGATTGGATTTGTGCAAATATTATTCACTCTACGGTGGTATGTGGAAATTATTTTGCAAGAGTCGGACACTATCCTTGTGTTCAAAATCTTCAATGAAGTATTCGGAGGAGGAACCCGCCTTGCAATGCGAAGACAAACAAACTGCGCGCCGGACTTGCGTCATTGAAGCCTGGTTCAGGGAGCTCTTGAGGGAGTCTGGATTAGGGGTGTCCGGATGGCGGGACTATAACCTTTGGCCGGACTCACGGACTATGAAGATACAAGATTGAAGACTTACGTCCGTGTCCAGGATGGGACTTTCCTTGGCGTGGAAGGCAAGCTTGGCGTCTGGATATGTAGATCTCCTCCCATTGTAACCCGACTGTGTAACCCTAACCCTCTCCGGTGTCTATATAAACCCGGAGGGTTTTAGTCCGTGGGACAAACAACAATCATACCATAGGCTAGCTTCTAGGGTTTAGCCTCTCTGATCTAAATGGTAGGTCTACTCTTGTACTACCCATATCATCAATATTAATCAAGCAGGAGTAGGGTTTTACCTCCATCGAGAGGGCCCGAACACTGGTAAAAACATTGCGTCCTTGTCTCCTGTTACCATCCGCCTAGAGCGCTTTGATTGGGACCCCCTACCCGAGATCCGCCCGGTTTTGACACCCGACAAAGGGGTGTGGCGTGTACATAAAAGCAGGGACTCTACTGGCATAGTGTTCATCTCCACCGTCGACCCCTCCAGCCTCCCACAGACTCTGCCTTGTTCATCTACCGTCGACCTCCTCCGGCCTCCACAGTGGATTTGTTCATCCACGGGCTCCTGTTCATCCAGCCTCCACTGCGCGCTACTACACCGTCTACTGTTCAACCAGCCCTCTCCACGGGCTATTGTTCAACCACCCCTCCATGGGCGCCCTCCACCATCTACTATTCATCCAGCCCTCCACGGGGTGGTCCTGTTCATCCAGCCCTCCACGGGGTCCTGTTCATCCAGCCCCAACCGGCTCGATCGATCATGGTCCTGTTCATCCAGAGGTAACACCACGTGGTCCTGTTCATCCACCCCCACCGAGGCTGTTCATCAAACCCCCCCCAAAGAACGCTCACCTGTTCATCCAGAGGCAACACCGCTGGGTCAGGTTCATCCACCCCCACCGGAAACTGTTCATCCACCCCCCCCCCCCCCACAGCAATTCTCACTGTTCATCTAGAGGCAACATCGATTGGCTTTAGTTAGCAGCAGTAGCGAAGGAATCTCTTGATCGGGTTCTGTCGGGGATATAACCCGCCATATGACCCGGCCGGATGGATGACCCGGCTGGGACTTGGCGTTTCACTAGTAAACCGCCGGAGGTTCGGCGACTTACGAGTCTGGCGGCTCAGCAGTGCAGCGACTTACAGTGCAGCGTCTCACAGATGACCCCGACGGTGGGTCAAACAGACGACAAGGCCCAAGGCCCAGTAGACCGGTTCATGTGATGGTGGGCCGCGACTTAAGAAGGGTGTGAGGAATATTTTCCTTACAAGGAATTGAGACCCGGACTTGTATCCGGCTTGTAGTAGAAGATAGGCTAGTCCTAGTCCTACTAGGACTCCACATGTAACCCGCCCCTCTAACTTATATAAGGCGGGGCAGGGCTCCCCAAAGAGGGACAGAGAAAAAGAAATAAGAAACAATCTCTAGGGCTAGACACAACTAGAGGAGAGCCGGTTTACGGCGACTCCCTCGTGATGATAATGAGACCTAGCCACAAACAGCATGTAGGGCTATTATCGGATGATGTTTCCCGGGGCCCGAAGCTGTCTAAATCTTTGTCTTGTGTGTTGCGTCTCTCGTCTCGATCAACCCCTCTCAAGCTACCACATAGATCCGTTGGCCTCGCGACTAAATCCTGACACTAAGGACATCTGACGTGTTAATTCCACGACAGTTGGCGCCCACCGTGGGGCTCGCGCACGGTGGTGTTGAATTCTTGGAGGGATCTTTCCCAGGGTTTCGAGAAGTTCGTGAAAATCTGGATCAAGAAGAACCGGATTGGAAGGGTCTGCACTTGCAATCTATGAGATTTGCGTTGAAAGAAAAAAATAGGGTTTTCTGGTGCGTCACCGATGCAACGCGATCCGTCGAATCCGAATAGAAGACCAAGTTTTACTGTTACAAACGCGTACCGCTGAGGCCGACAGGAGTTTTTCTGTAGCTATAGTAGGCCGGGTCAGATCAATCCTTATCAACGTGGGCGTGAGAAGGCAATACTACTACTTCGTTGCTGCTCCATCAAGTACTTGCGTACTGTTCATGATTAAAGCTCAGATTTTGAGGAGGCAAATCTGTCCAGATAAGAAATAATATTTGTTGAAACTGCTTCACGTGAGCATACATATTTGGGAAAAAGACTACAACACCAGATCGGACTGACAGATCGACAGGTTCAATCTCCAGCGCCACACAGACGACGATTAGGATAAGGTTAATGGGCGTGGATCTTCTTCAGAGTTCAACCCGCTATCGAAACCGCCCTATCCTCCAAATCGCCCGCAGTGCGCAAACCGCCGTGGTTCCGCTTCCTCTCAGCGGGTCCGCCTTCGAGTCGGCCGGCTCCTGCCGTCGCCACCTCGGCCTCACTCTGAGTCGACAGGGATAGATTCGTCGAAAACTACCACGACTCGGAGGAGGAAAACCTGCCTTGACCTCATAAAACTGCCGCCGGATGCCAAACCGTCGTTGCCTGAATCGTGGCAGAGCCGTCGCCTCGCTCCCGCCGTCGCGGTCTCCGTTACTTCAACCCGCTGGCGTGCCACCTGCTGCCATCGTCGAGTCACTTCCGCCTCTGAGCCGCCGTCACCGAGCTGTAACAGGTTTGACCCCAAGTCATCGCCATGACCTGCCGTCGCCGCGAGCTCTCGCGGTTGCCTGCAAGCCGGCGCCTCCGTGGCCAAGCCACCTCCGCGATGGCGGGTCAACGCCGAGCCACAGCCGAAGCCTCACCCTCTGTCGTGGCTGGCCGTTCCGCTTCAGCCGCGGTTTGCTACGGCTGCTGTAGCCCGTTTGGCCGGGTCAGCCGCCACTTCTTGTGGCCTCGAGCCGCCTTGTTCCACTGTTGTGACCCGCTGTTTCCCTGCTGAGCCGGCGCTGTTCTCCACCTCTGCTGGACTGCTGCACTGCCGAGCTGCCCTCACTTTCGCTGATGGATTTTTCATGCCCGATGAGTCTCTTCCCCTATCGCCAGATTTGGAGGCCACGGTCAACTCCCGTGCGGCAGAGGAGCAAGGGGAACAGCAGGAATTATGGGCGGGGATGATGCTGATATGGAATCTATTTTTAAATCCCTGCGCCCGGACAAACGACTCTCATGACCAGTTTGATACACTGCCCGAGAAAACATTATTCAACAGTGGTGATAACAACGCTGTTCACATGCATCAAGTAGTAATGAACACTGTGCGTCAGGCACATCCGCATGGATAACAAGGCATTCAAAAGCAATCGTTACTCAAAAACAAAAGTGGGAAAAAACAAACGAATGGTGCTGGTACTACATCAGGCGTGTGTCTCTAGCTATCTTTGATTTGAGTACGTCCAGCCTTATCCAGCACTGGCGTCCGCGTTCATCTGATAAAAATATCAGGTGCTATTCATCTTATCTATTTTTAAGTATATATTAAATCATTTGAGCAATACTGCTCCGCCATGCTGTATTTTTTGTACGCAGGACAATTGTTCATGGCAAAGACGATGGTTGTGTCATCTATATACACTGTGTCTGGGATTGACTCGCCCGTCCGAATGGCTTATTGTGCCTATGAATGACTCGCCCGTCCGCGCTGGCTTACAACGCCGCGACCGACTCACTCGTGATTGGTTTTAACTTCACCATAGTGAACATCAATTCCGCGGCGGATAATTTCTGGCTTAACATGTCAGGTGAAATCCATCCAGTATATTTTTATATTATATATTGCTTTCTTTAAAAGAGCAATTACTCTGGCTTGCAAGTTTTCCAATGCAGGACAAATTGTCCACTGCAAAAAGGGATTATTATATCACTAAGTTATTGGATAATTCATGCCGGTTTATATCACGGTTAAATATGAAGAATCTCAAGTCAACTCCTCGAGTCGTCTTGAGACTGGGGCTACAATGACATGACTCGAACTCCGGGTCATTGGAGGAAAGGATAACCAGTTCCGGAGGCCACCGCCATATTGATGAAAATTTAAAGGCCGTCAGGAAAATTGCGGTTCAAATTAAAGATTCCGGCTTAAAATCCGGCTCAAGAGACATCTTTCTCCGCATAAGCTTTGAAGCACTCAAATCCGGTTCAACATCCGGCTCAAGGTAAATTTGTCTCTTACAAAGCTTTGAAGCTCTCAACTCCGGTTTAAAGTTCCGGTTCAAAAAGAATTAATCTTTCGCAAGTTTGAGTTCTAAGAAAAATTAAAGCTTGCCAAAAAGAACTTGCTACCATGATGCGCGGTTCAAACATAGGTATCCTGCCTTACGGCTTATCTTATTATGGTCACTTGGGGCTTCCTGCTCGCCGAGCATAGCTGTCGGTACCCTCTTGATCGGTGCAATGATAATATATGGTCACTTGGGGGCTTCCTGTTCAAACATAGGTCGTATTTGAACCAAAGAGAACATATCTGTCGAAACCCTTTTGATCGGCACACTGCCAAACTCACTAGGGGGCTTCTTGATCTTATCCGAATCATAACTTAACCTCTTTTGGGTCCGACGTGGATAAATTATTGAATCAGAGTCGTTAAACAACTCTCAAGGTATTTTGGGGGCTTCCTATTCAAACATAGGTCGTATTCGAACCAAAGAGAACATAGATGTCGGTACCCTCTTGATCGGCAACGCCAAAGCCACTGGGGGCTATATGATCGTATTCGAATCTTGGCTCAACCCCTTTGGAACGGTTTTACGATCGTATCTGAATCGTAAGCCTTAAATTGTTTAAGTCTTTTTGCGAACAATTTTGGGTTTGACTTGAGACCTTTCTTGGATTATATCTCAAATGTATATAAGTGTTTTATGCTTAATCCTGCTTGACTTTTGACTATAAGTCGCCAGCTTATGACAATCATCATCTATGTGGAAGCATTGGCTTCTAAGGATTGTGTTATCACCCTTACTGCACAGGTCATGTAACCGGCAGTACAAATTCAATATCACAGTGGTTATATGTGAGGTATTATGACCCGCCCTGCGGCAAACCGCCAAGGGTTCTTGTGATCTACTTGTGTGCAGGGTAAGACTACATTTTGTTGGTTACCCGCCCTGGTTCTTGACGTAAAGTCGCCAGGGCATATGTTGTTTAAACTCTGTGCAGGATTTGCAGAACTATGACTTATATAAATGCTTTAGTCCAAGCTCATCACTGAAATTGGTGTCTCAGAAGGGTTATCAATTGTTGATTTTCTCAAGGGCTATAGGCCACCGGGTTACAAAAATTCTGGCTTACAATGAATGCGCATTAAGTTGTCATCGGCCAAGAGCCGCCAGGTATTTAAACTCCGGATTTACTTGTCAACCGATGAGGTATTCAAATCTTTAATAGCCAAAACTAGCTGGATTTTCATGATGATATTGAATGATTGAGGTTTTCATACGGATTATATTATTCAAATCTTGAATAGCCAACATGGCTAGATTTCTATTGTGATTATCAATAACTTGGTGTTATGATTGAGGTTTTCAAAAGTCGCTTTAAGCATAGCGGCTATTATTTTTTATCAATGGGCATGATTTATTTTACAATGGAGGAAATAGTCTCGAGTCGCTGCAGAAGCTTCACGACCCAGCACTTGGGGCTACATTATTCAAATTGAGGTTACATCAAATATGCAAGTCTCATGTCGCTGCAAGCATGCACCATGACACTTGGGGGCTAATGCAAAGTCATTTTTGCTCACCTCATTGAAGACCCGATTCATCACATCATAACGGGCCGGCCCTTGGGGGCTACCACTTGCTCCTGTCAACAGTTCAAGGTACACAAATCTTAATCCATTATATTGAAGGATCCACTGCTCAGTTGGTAAAGCACAAAGCTCTTAACCTTGTGGACGTGGGTTCAAGCCCCATGGTGGAGATTACATCATATGGTGTTATTATCAATGAATTATATACAAAGTCCCAGCTCAGTAATATCTTACTGAGACGGCCCTTGGGGGCTACACGTGGCTGCTCCAGTTTACATGATAATATTTACAAAGTCCCTGCTCATTATTGCATAATGACCCAGCCCTTGGGGGCTACACTGGTTGGAGTTTTATGAGCATAAGGCAATTAAAAGTCCCAGGTTGCTGCAAGCATGACAACCCGGCACTTGGGGGCTAAAGGTGATATGCATATAAGGGAGGAATAACTTCAAATCCTCAGTTTTGAGCAAATCGGGTATTATATTATTATCGAAGAAATCTGCAAAGTTTATGACCCGGCGTCATCATAAGATTAACCCGGCATCAGCAACAATTACATGACCCGGTATCATTTGTTTATAACCCGACAATTTTGGCAATCATAAATCGGCAAGATCTACATCTTTAAGCCGGTTGAAAGTCAGATGAGTATTTCAAGACTAATATTTTTTAAAGCCGGTGTTTTGGAAGCCGACTCAAGTGGATTATTTCTTACAATATTTCTCTACAAGAAGATCAACGTCAGCAAATTGATTCTGAAGCTGGCCTGTTAACACGGATTTTTCAAAAGAAGTATCTAGATTGTTTGCATTGACAAAGTTGAAGCATATCTGTTAAAGAAGATTTTTCTATGAGGTTATGGACATATTTATATCAACAAGGAAATGATAAGGACTTAAAGATGTTCAGGTGCCGGTTTACAAGAGTATTTAACCCGGAGCACAACCTGTCAAATTTGTTCTTCAGTTATTTTGCAGGATCAGTTTAACAAGGATAAATCCAAATTAAACTGGGGGCTAATGTCGGGGATATACCCAGCGGTATGACCCGGCCGGATGGATGACCTGGCTGGGACTTGGCGTTTCACTAGTAACCCGCCGGAGGTTTGGCGACTTACGAGTCTGGCGGCTCACTGGTCTGACGACTTACGAGCCTGGCATCTCACGGATGGCCCCGACGGTGGGTCAAACAGACGACAAGGCCCAAGGCCTAGTAGGCCGGTTCATGTGATGGTGGGCCGCGACTTAAGAAGAAAGGTGTGAGGAATATTTCCCTTACAAAGAATGGAGACCCGGACTTGTATCCGGCTTGTAGTAGAAGATAGGCTAGTCCTAGTCCTACTAGGACTCCACATGTAACCCGCCCCTCTATCTTATATAAGGAGGGACAGGGCTCCCCAAAGAGGGACAGAGAAAAAGAAAGAAGAAACAATCTCTAGGGCTAGACACGACTAGAGGAGAGCCAGTTTACGGCGACTCCCTCGTGATGATAATGAGACCTAGCCACAAACATCATGTAGGCCTATTACCGGATGATGTTTCCCGGGGCCCGAAGCTGTCTAAATCTTTGTCTTGTGTGTTGCGTCTCTCGTCCCGATCAACCCCTCTCAAGCTACCACATAGATGTGTTGGCCTCGCGACTAAGTCCTAACACTAAGGACATCTGACGTGTTAATTCTACGACAGGTTCAATTAACAGCCATCGATCGATCGCTCGGGTTCGATAGCGTAGCCCTCAGATTACAATCGCCGGGTTGATTAGAGCCAACGCCTCGCTCGGGTTCGGTTAGATCCCAACGCCTGCACTTGCACGCAGCGTGCGTGTCACGAGAGAAAGCAGCGCATCGGTCGGCCCCGACCACCCACCGTAACCAGGAACACCCCGACATTTTCCTCGCCCTCGCTTCTACCATGGTTTTTGCCGTCATGGACGGCCCAAAGAATGTCATGCAGCTGTGTCTCCGGCCCGCCCAGGATGAAAAGCCCATTTCCTGTCATGATTTTTTATCATAGAAGTAGGAGCCCACCATATCTATGATGATACCGGGTTTTGTCACAATTATCGTCATAGAAGTGTCATAAGTATGACAGGAAAAAAAATTGTTCGGCCCAAAATGTCATGGATGTATCTTTTTTTTGTAGTGATGTATCCTATAAAGAATAATTATAACCATGAAACTTGTCATCTTGATCCTAATTTTCAATCACATGATAGTTATTTTGTTGAGTTTGCTCCCACCACTATTCATGAGAATAAATTTGCTTATGTCGAGAGTAATATTATTTCTATGCTTGTAGATCATGAAAAGAATGATTTGTCTGATAGTTATATTGTTGAATTCATTCATGATGCTACTGAAAATTATTATGAGGGAGGAATATATTCTTGTAGGAATTGCAATAATATCAACTTTCCTCTCTATGTGCTTAAAATCTTGAAGTTATGCTTGTTTTGCCTTCCTATGCTAGTTGATTATTGTTCCCATAGGTTGTTTGCTCACAAAATCCCTATGCATAGGAAGTGGTTAGACTTAAATGTGCTAGTCATATTCTTCATGATGCTCTCTTTATTTTTCAATTCTTATCTTTTATGTGAGCATCATTGAAGTCAACATGCCTAGCTAGTGGCGTTAAACGATAGCGCTTGTTGGGAGGCAACCCAATTTTATTTTTGTTCATTGCCTTTTGCTCATGTTTAATAATAAATAATCAATCTAGCCTCTGGTTAGATGTGGTTTTATGTTTAATTTAGTGTTTCTTCCAAGTAGAACCTTTGGGAAGACTTGGGTGAAGTCTTTGTGATCTTGCTGAAAAAAAAATCAGAAACTTTCTGCTCACGAAAACAATTGTGAAAAATCACCAGAACGTGATAAAATACTGATTCTAATTGCAGTAGATCAATAAAAAATTATTTAGGTCTTCCTATTATGGTAGAAGTTTTCAGTTACAGAAAGTTTGCGTTTGATACAGATTACTACAAACTATTCTGTTTTTGATAGATTATGTTTTTCGTGTGTTGTTTGCTTATTTTGATGAATCTATGAGTAGTATTGGAGG
This sequence comes from Aegilops bicornis, assembly GCA_021605145.1. Taxonomy (NCBI): domain Eukaryota; kingdom Viridiplantae; phylum Streptophyta; class Magnoliopsida; order Poales; family Poaceae; genus Aegilops; species Aegilops bicornis. The sequence goes on from JAHIAL010000040.1 coordinate 28,007, forward strand.
GTATGAACCATAGATAAGTTGGAATACAGTAGGTTTAACACCAATATAAATAAAGAATGAGTTCATTACAATACCTTTAAGTGGTGTTTTGTTTTGTTTCGCTAACGGAGCTCATGAGATTTTCTGTTGAGTTTTGTGTTGTGAAGTTTTCAAGTTTTGGGTAAAGATTTGATGGACTATGGAATAAGGAGTGGCAAGAGCCTAAGCTTGGGATGCCCAAGGCACCCCAAGGTAATATTCAAGGACAACCAAGAGCCTAAGCTTGGGGATGCCCGGATGGCATCCTCTTTTCGCCTTCGTTCATCGCAACTTTACTTGGAGCTATATTTTTATTCACCACATGATATGTGTTTTGCTTGGAGCGTCATTTTATTTTGTTAGTATTTGCTTTCTGTTATTTAGAATAATGTTTTGCATCTCTATTTTCAATAAAAAATTCAAGGATAGCCTTTACCACCTTTATTTTGCAAGTATACATGTTGCTGTTTCAAAACAGAAAGTTTATCGCTGTAGCAAAAATTTCCTAGAAAATCCAGAATTTGATAAAATGTTGAAACTATTTGCATAATAAGCTCTGATAAATATTCTACAGTGTGGTATAATTTCATAATGTTTGGAGTTAGGGAAGTATGATGAATCTGCATTCTTTAGAGACTGTACTGTTTTGGCAGATTGTTGTTATGTCTGCATTGTTTGCATATGTTTGCTTGTTTGATGATTCTATTTGAGGATAGGAGTATTAAATATGCAGAGGCATTTAGTATGCAATGTTGAATAATAATTTTAGTGATTTGCTACAGTAGAGAATGATAAGGTTTTTGCATTGGTTTATACTAACTTATCTCACGAGTTCTTGTTGAGTTTTGTGTGGATGAAGTTTTTGAGATTTAGGGAAACTGTGATATGAAAGGAATTAAGGAGACACAAAAGCTCAAGCTTGGGGATGCCCAAGGTATCCCTAGTTAATATTTTAAGAAGTCTCAAGCATCTAAGCTTGGGGATTCCCCGGTTGGCATCCCACCTTTCTTCTTCAACAACTATCGGTCAGTTTCGGTTGAGCCTAAGTTTTTGCTTCTTCACATGATGAGTGCTATCATTGAAATGTCATTTTATTTTGTTTTTCTTGCTATTTGAATAATATCCCAAGATCTGAAATTCTTAAATGAGAGAGAGTTTTCACATAGCTACATAATTATTTATTTACTCATTGATCTTCACTTATATCTTTTTGGAGTAGTTTGTCATTTACTCGTGTGCTTCACTTATATCCTATGAGTAAATGGTTGAATGATTTGAATGTCATAAATCTGAAATTATATATGTTTCGTATGCCTTTCCCATGGGGAGTAATTCCTTCACATATAAGAAGTAGAGGTGGTAAATTTTTTGAAGGTTAGCAAACATTGTATTGGTCACTTGAACAATTCATGAAAGAATATTGAAGGAAGAGAGATTTCACATATAAATATACTATCTTGGACATCTTCTATGATTGTGAGCCCCATTAATTATTTTCAAACTTATCAAATTAGTTGAAGTTGGACAAGGAAGACAACATAATGAGTTATGCTAGGGTATATTTGTATAGAAGTTATATTTGTATGGATCCTCTAACATGTGGTGCTTGCTATTTAGAATCCTTTGCTAGCTAAAATATCTGTACTAAGTAGGAATACTGCTTGTGCATCCAAATTCCTTGAACCAAGTTTATTCCATGAGTGTCCACCATATCTACCTATATGTGGTATTTACTTGCCGTTCCAAGTAAATTTGCATGTGCCAAACTCTAAACCTTCAAATAATAATCTGTTTTGTATGCCCGAATCGCTCATGTAGCGATTAGAGGCTGTCAGTGTCTTCCATACTAGGTGGGTTATTCTCACGATGAGTGGACTTCGCTCATCATTCACGAGAAAATGGCCGGTAACTGGGGTGCCCAGTCCTATGATCAAAAGATCAAAAACAAATTCGCAAATAATTTAAACAAACTCCCCCAAGGATTGTTTATATGGTTGAATGACACCCATTGTTTCGGACAAGGCGTGGAGTGTGATTGTTGGTGGAGGGGGAGTAAAATCTTTACCTTTCTGTTTGGGAACCGCCTATAATGTATCTAGTATGGAAGATACTTGGAACTCTTGGTCGTTATATTGACAATGAAAGCATACCCCACAAAATTATTTTCATCTATGTTTTAGCTTCGAGCTCTGGCACCTCTGCAAATCCCTGCTTCCCTCTGCGAAGGGCCTATCTTTTACTTTTATGCAAGAGTCAGTAGTATTCCTTCTCATTCCAACCTAATTTTTAGTTGGCAAGCATCATGTGGGAGAAAGATCTAAGCATATATGGCCATTCAAATATATTTGACCATGAATTATTATTGTTGACAATTATCTATATGATAAATAAGTTGGGAGGTGAAACATTAAGCCCCTATCTTTCTCTGTGTGTTCGATGGATGCTATTTGTTCTAAAAATATGCTTTGAGTGGTAGCAATCATGGAAGACTATATGATAGTTGAGTATGTGGGATTTGCTAAATCAAAGCTCTTACATAGACCCTTCCTAAAAATAAGATGAATTGCAATTGTTTGATAACTGAGAACTGTTTGTTAGTTTTCAAGAAACTTTATGATCTATATATGCTTTAACATGTGAATAGCTTGTTACTTGATCATGAAAAGCTTTATGATATGAGCTACTGTTATGACATATAATGATGCTAGAAAAGGTGATTGAAATTATCATTGATAAAACTTGTGCACCTGCTAGCATTCACACTTCATAAATTATTTCTTTTATCATTTACCTACTCAAGGACGAGCAGGAATTAAGCTTGGGGATGTTGATACGTCTCCAACGTATCTATAATTTATGAAGTATTCATGCTATTATATTATCCTTCTAGGATGTTTTATATGCATTTATATGCTAATTTATATGATTTTTGGGACTAACCTATTAACCTAGAGCCAGTGCGGGTTTACATTTTTCCTTGTTTTTGAGTATGGCAGAAAAGGAAAACCAAACAGAGTCCAATTGACCTGAAACTTGATGGAGCTTTTTTTTGGACCAGAAGAAGGCCATGGAGTAAAATAGTTGGACCAGAAGAGTCCCGAGCTGCCCACGAGGGTGGGGGTGCGCCCACCCCCTGGGCGCGCCCCCCTGCCTCGTGGACAGCCCGGAGACACCCCTAACTTGTTCTCGATGCCAAAACCTCTTATATATACAAAAACCTCTAGAACATAACCTAGATTGGGAGTTCCGCCGCCGCAAGCCTCTGTAGCCACCGAAAACCAATCTCGACCCGTTCCGGCACCCTGCCGGAGGTCGGGATCCCTCTCCGGTGGCCATCTTCATCATCCCGGCGCTCTCCATGACGAGGAGGGAGTAGTTCACACTCGGGGCTGAGGGTATGTACCAGTAGCTATGTGTTTGATCTCTCTCTCTCTCTCTCTCTCTCTCTCTCTCTCTCTCTCTCTCTCTCTCTCTCTCTCTCTCGTGTTCTTGATTCGGTACGATCTTTATGTATCACGAGCTTTGCTATTATAGTTGGATCTTATGATGTTTCTCCCCCTCTACACTCTTGTAATGGATTGAGTTTTCACTTTGAAGTTATCTTATCGGATTGAGTCTTTAAGGATTTGAGAACACTTGTTGTATGTCTTGCATGTGCTTACCTGTGGTGACAATGGGATATTCACGTGATCTACTTGATGTATGTTTTGGTGATCAACTTGCGGGTTACGTAACATTGTGAACTTATGCATAGGGTTGGCACACGTTTTTGTCTTGACTCTCCCAGAGAAACTTTGGGGCACTCTTTGAAGTACTTTGTGTTGGTTTGAATAGATGAATCTGAGATTGTGTGATGCATATCGTATAATCAAACCCACGGATACTTGAGGTGACATTGGAGTATCTAAGTGACATTAGGGTTTTGGTTGATATGTGTCTTAAGGTGTTATTCTAAATCTGAACTCTTGAATAGATCGATCCAAAAGAATAAATTTGAGGTGGTTTCATACCCTACAATAATCTCTTTGTCTGTTCTCCGCTATTAGTGGCTTTGGAGTGACTCTGTGTTGCATGTTAAGGGATAGTTATATGATCCAATTATGTTATTATTGTTGAGAGAACTTGCACTAGTGAAAGTATGAACCCTAGGCCTTGTTTTCTAGCATTGCAATACCGTTTAAGGTCACTTTTATTGCTTGCTACCTTGCTGTTTTTATATTTTCAGATAACCAAAACCTATATCTCCCATCCATATTGCACTTGTATCACCATCTCTTCGCCGAACTAGTGCGCCTATACAATTTACCATTGTATTGGGTGTGTTGGGGACACAAGAGACTCTTTGTTATTTGGTTGCAGGGTTGTTTGAGAGAGACCGTCTTCAACCTACCCCTCCCATGAATTGATAAACCTTAGGTCATCCACTTTATGGAAATTTGCTACTGTCCTACAAACCTCTGCACTTGGAGGCCCAACAACGTCTACAAGAAGAAGGTTGTGTAGTAGACATCAGTCCCCGCCGACGAGGTGGAGAACGAGGCTGCCAACAAGCGGAGGCGGGTCGAGAAAGAACCGCAACCGACTCCAACAGGCCTAGACTTCATCAACAACCTCCCTGATGATATGTTGATAGTCATCATATCCCTCCTCCCAATCAGAAATCGAGCGAGGACAGCCGTCGTTTCCCGGCGGTGGCGCACCCTATGACTCCTCACCCCTGTCGACCTCCTCCACGCCCACAAGCTCTACCATGGCTATCGCCAAAGCTTGGATGGGTTCTCCCAGATCCTCGGCAGTCACCATGGCCCAATCAAAGGCCTTATCACGGGCAAGTTCCGTTCCAATGGCAGGGAGCGAGGCAAGCTTGATGAGTAATTCCGATCCTGCACCATAGATCAGCTCGAGAAGCTAAGTTATAATGATGGGCATATGAGCTTGCTGCCAACGTCCGGCGCTTTCGCCACGCATACCGCTGCACCTCGCCAAGTTCATGAACTGCCATCCCCCCTTAATGACGCGCCCGCTCTTTTTCTACCATGACTGAAGCACCTCGAGCTCGTCGTCGTCCGCATCCCAAAGGATGACATGGAGCATCTGCTCCGCGGCTGTACTACACTCGAGTTCCTTCGTCTTCAGGCGATGAATTGGTCGAGTACCTTGCACATCACCTCCAGGACTCTCCGCACTATTTATGTGTGTTGCTGGTGCTGCAGCGAGAGATCACAAAGGGTGGACCACAATATGGTCATCCAGGACACACCTTCCCTTGAGATATTACTTGTAGTTGATCAACAAGGTCCAACAAGAATCAATGTCATTTCGGCGCCGAAATTGAAAGTGGTGGGCTACTAAATGCATCAAATACTACAACTTTCCGGTACAACAGTCGCCTTATATACCTCTCCTTCTTGATATCAATGTTATAACTAGTTTTGAAGATGTATGCTCGTCTGTCATCCAGTGAAGCTTCACCCAGACTCTGGGCACAGTGAAGGTCTTGGCACTAGAATCTGTCGTCCCCAACCTGGACCAAGTTTTCAGTTGCCTGAGATGCTTTCCGTGCCTGAAGAAGCTGTATATCGAGGTGATGTTCCTTTCCTGTTAAATGTTAACCATAAGGGAGTTCAATTTTTTGCACCTTTTCCCAAGTTCATAATGACAATGTACTACTATTTCTGAAGGAATTTTGGAGGATTTTAGGACACCCACCCCCACGCCATATTGGTTGCTTCATTCATATGGTTACAATCGTCCATAAGAATTTCTCCTTTGGATTCATCTGCATTTCAGTTTTTCATAGGGAATTTTTCATCCAATCCAACCTCTTGTGAAGAAGGCTACATGTTTCTAGATTGTAATCAAATGCCCATGTTAATCATGCCAGATCGAAGATGGCACGTTGGTGCATTTTACCAATCCTGCAAACCAAATGGGCGTGTAGCAATGTTCAAAACTGCATGTAGGCACTAACACATTCTCTTCTTTTGCAGTGCATATTAGGCCCGATGGATGATGTTTATAACGACAATCACATCGAATGCCTGGATCTGCATCTCTCAAGTATTACTTTAAACTCCTACCAAGGGTCCCCACCGGAGATTACACTCGCCAGGTTGTTTCTTGCCAAAGCAAAGTTGCTGAGTGTACTGAGGTTGAACACGCATTTAATTAGGAAAGATCAATGGTATGATCAATAGAGGCAATTGGAAATCGTTGAATGGAAGTGCCTCCAAAAATGCCAAAGTTCATATGGGAAGAACATATGGCAAAGCAATTGGAAATCATTGTGTCAAACACATACATGACTTGTCAGCGGCTGATCCCTTTTCAGAAATGACGCAGGTTGCAATGTTTGAATTTGGGCGTTGTAATCTTTGAATTTGAACCTTGCAATATTTATGGTATTTGTTATATTGAACTGTTTATGTTCTCTTGTCTCAACGCAAACAGTTCATCCGGGTGAACCGCATGTTGTACATCGCACACACCTTGATCTGGCTGACCGTTTCTTTTGTGTTGCCTAATCACAAACAGTTCATCCGAGTGGCCTGTATCCTGTACATCGCACACACCTTGATCTAGCTGACCGTTTCTTTTGTGTTGCCTAATCACAAACAGTTCATCCGAGTGAACTGTATGCTGTACATCGCACACACCTTCATCTGGCTACCCGTTTCTTTTGTTCCTACTCATCGAAAATGGTTAATTGAACTGAACTGTATGCCCTGAATCGCACACGCAACTAAAATCTGAACCGTGTTTGATGCATCCGTCATTGCAAACGTTTTGTGCCTTTTTTGACGGGTTTTTTACACCATCGTTTGCAATTATTGCATCGCACACAGTTTCTCGAAGGGTCTCTAATCGTAGTGTCGCGTTAGCAGCATCCTGCAGTAGTGATAGAAGCATCATGTAGATTATTATAATAGCAACAAATTTAAACATAAGACTTTTATCATAGACTTCCCTTGAATAAGTGACAGTTCATCACACAATCAAAGTATAAAGCATAAACTCTATTAGAAACCAACAAACTATGTTCTCAGTCAACTTTGCAACTACAATCCGTCATCTTTTCATGAAGGGTCACGTATCGGAGCCTTTAGGCAAGTGCACATACTCAACCATCATATAGTCTTTCATAATTGCTAGCACTCACCGCATACACATGAACAAAACGTTTCAACCGGACACATAGAAAGATCAGGGCTTATAGTTTCGCCTCCCAATGTACTCACCTCAAGGGTGATGTCAACAATAATAACTCATTCCACCCATATTCAGCTGGACATATGTCCCTAGTGTTGGGGAACGTAGCAGAAATTCAAAATTTTCCTACGTGTCACCAAGATCTATCTATGGAGAAACCAGCAACGAGGGGAAGGAGAGTGCATCTAAATACCCTTGTAGATCGCTAAGCGGAAGCGTTCAAGTGAAGCAGGGGTTGATGGAGTCGTACTGCCGTGATTCAAATCACCGATGATCCTAGTGCGAGCAGACGGCACCTCCGCGTTCAACACACGTACAGCCGGTGACGTCTCCCACGCCTTGATCCAAAGCAAGGGAGAGGAGAGGTTGAGGAAGACTCCGGCCCAGCAAAGCAGCACAACGTGGCAGGATGGTGGAGGAGCGTGGCAATCCTGCAGGGCTTCGCCAAGCACCTTGGGAGAGGAGAAGGAGAGAGGTAGGAAGGCGCCTGTGAGAGGTCAAAACTCATGTGTTGGCAGCCCCAAGACCCCTCAAGTATATATAGGGGGAGAGGGGGGCTGCGCCCCCACCTAGGGTTCCACCCCTAGGGGCGGCGGCCAGCCCAAACCCATCTAGGGTGGCGGCCAAGGGGGGGAGAGGGGAAACTTGCCCCCCAAGTTAGGTGGAAGCACCTCCCCAAACCCTAGGCGCCCTTGGGCCCCTTGGGAAGACCAGCCCACAGGGCTGGTCCCTCCCACACTTGGCCCATGCAGCCCTCAGGGCAGTGGCCCCACTTGGTGGACCTGGACCCTCGGTGGTCCCGATGCGTTACCGATAAAACCCGAAACTTTTAGATGACCAAACCAGGACTTCCCATATATAAATCTTTACATCCGGACCATTCCGTAACTCCTCGTGACATCAGGATCTCATCCGGGACTCGAACAACATTCGGTAACCACATACAAACTTCCTTTATAACCTAAGCGTCATCGAACCTTAAGTGTGTAGACCCTACAGTTCGGGAGACATGTAGACATAGCAGAGGCGTTCTACGGTCAATAACCAACAGCGGGATCTGGATACCCATGTTGTCTCCCACATGTTCCACGATGATCTCATCGGATGAACCACGATGTCAAGGACTCAATCGATCCGTATACAATTCCCTTTGTCTAACAAGATTGTACTTGCCCGAGATTCGATCGTCGGTATACCGATACCTTGTTCAATCTCGTTACGGCAAGTCTCTTTACTCGCTCCGTAACACATCATCCCATGAACAACCCCTTGGTCACATTGTGCACATTATGATGATGTCCTACCGAGTGGGCCTAGAGATACCTCTCCGTTTACAGGAAGTGACAAATCCAGTCTCCATTAGGTATGCCAACCCAATGCACACTTTCGGAGATACCCGTAGTGCACCTTTGTAGCCACCCAGTTAGGTTGTGACATTTGGTACACCCAAAGCATTCCTACGGTATCGGGAGTTGCACAATCTCATGGTCTAAGGAAGTGATACTTGACATTAGAAAAGCTTTAGCATACAAACTACGATCTTTGTGCTAGGCTTAGGATTGGTCTTGTCCATCACATCATTCTCCTAATGATGTGATCCCGTTATCAATGACATCCAATGTCCATGGTCAGAAACCGTAACCATCTATTGATCAACGAGCTAGTCAATTAGAGGCTTACTAGGGACATGGTGTTGTCTATATATCCACATGTATCTGAGTTTCCTATCAATACAATTATAGCATGGATAATAAGCGATTATCATGAACAAGGAAATATAATAATAACTAATTTATTATTGCCTCTAGGGCATATTTCCAACAGTCTCCCACTTGCACTAGAGTCAATAATCTAGTTCACATCGCCATGTGATTAACACTCCACGGTGTCACATCGCCATGTGACCAACATCCAACAGTTTACTAGTGTCACTAAACTAGTTCACATCATCATGTGATTAAGACTCAATGAGTTAAGGGTTTGATCATGTTTTGCTTGTGAGAGAAGTTTTAGTCAACGGGTCTGCAACATTCGCATCCGTATGTACTTCGCAAATCTCTAGGTCATATTTTAAATGTTGCTTCCACGCTCCACTTGGAGCTATTCCAAATGGTTGCTCCACTATCATTATCCGGTTTGCTACTCGAGTCATTAGGATAGGTGTTTAAAGCTTACATCGGCGTAACCGCTTTACGCCGAACTCTTTATCACCTCCATAATCGAGAAACATGTCCTTATTTACTTCAAGGGCAATTTTGACATTGTCCAATGATCCATTCTGGATCATTCTTGTACCCCTTATCGACTCACGGCAAGGCACACTTACGGATGCGGTACACAAAGATAGCATACTATAGAGCCTATGTAAAAGCATAAGGGGCGACCTTCGTCCTTTCTCTCTATTACGCCATGATCGAGCTTTAAGTCTTAACTTCATACCTTACAACTCAGGCAAGAACTCCTTCTTTGGTACTGATCCATCTTGAACACCTTCAAGATCATGTCAAGGTATGTGCTCATCTGAAAGTACCATTTAAGCGTTTTGATCTATCCTCATAGATCTTGGACGCTCAATGTTCAAGCAACTAATTCAGGTTTTCTATTGAAAACACTTTTCAAATAACCCTATCGCTTTCCGGAAATTCTCGTCATTTCGATCAACAATATGTCAACAACATATACTCATCGGAAATTCTATAGTGCTCCCACTCACTTCTTTGGAAATACAAGTTTCTCATAAACTTTGTATAAACCCAAAATCTTTGATCATCTCATCAAAGCGTACATTCCAACTCCGAGATGCTTACTCCGGTCCTAAGAAGGATTGCTGGAGTTTTGCATATTTGTTAGCGTTCTTGAGGATTGTCAAAAACCTTACAGTTGTATCACATACAACCTTTCCTCAAGAAAAGCTGTCGAGGAAACAATGTTTTGACATTCTATACGCAAGATTTCATAAATAATGCGATGCTTCCTTAATCCAATTCCAACAGAGACTCTTAGCATCGCTTTCACGAGTGAGAAAGCCTCACCGTAGTCAACTCCTTGAACTTGTCGGAGAAAACATCTTAACGACAAGTCGAGCTTTCTTAATGGTGATTCTTACCATCATTTATGCATCTTCCTTTTAAAATCCATCTGTACCCAACAACGCCCTTGACCATCAAGTATTTCTTCCAAAATCATGGATCCTTTCTCGGATTTTATGGCCTCGAGACATTCATTGGAATCCGGGCCCACCATCGCTTCTCCATAGCTCGTTCATTGTTGTCTAGCAACATGACCTCTAAGACAGGATTGCGTACCACTCTGAAGTAGTACGCGTCCTTGTCGACCTACGAGGTCCGGTAGTGACTTGATCCGAAGCATCATGATCACTATCATCGACTTCCACTTCAATTGGTGTAGGTGTCACATAAACAACTTCACATGCCCTGCTACACACTGGTTGAAGTGATGGTTCAATAACCTTATCAAGTCTCTACCATCCTCCCACTCAATTCTTCGAGAGAAACTTTTTCCTCGAGAAAGGACCCGTTTCTAGAAACAATTACTTTTGCTACCGGATCTGAGATAGGAGGTATACCCAACCAATTTTGGTATCCTATGAAGATGAATAAATCCGTTTTCGGTTCGAGCTTATCATTATGAAACTTTTTTTTTCACATAAGCGTCGAGCCCAAACTTTTAAGAAAGCGACAACTTAGGTTTCTCCAAACCATAGTTCAAACAAGTGCCGTCTCAGCGGAATTACATTGGTGCCCTATTAAAGTGAGTGCGGTTGTCTCTAATGCCTAACCCATGAGCGATAGTGGTAATTCGATAAGAGACATCATGGTACGCACCATATCCAATAGGGTGCAACTATGATGTTCGGACATACCATCACACTATGGTGTTCCAGGCGGTATTAATTGTGAAACAATTTCCACAATGTCTTAATTGCATGCCAAAGCTCGTGACTCAGATACTCATCTCTATGATCATATCATAGACATTTTATCCTCTTGTCACGATGATCTTTAACTTCACTCTGAAATTACTTGAACCATTCAATAATTCAGACTTGTGTTTCATCAAGTAAATACACTCGATATCTACTTAAATCATCCGTGAAGTAAGAACATAACGATATTCATCGCATGCCTCGGCACTCATTGGACTGCACACATCAAAATGTGTTACTTCCAACAAGTTGCTATCTTGTTCCATCTTCTTGAAACCGAGGCTTTTCAGGTCATCTTGCCCATGCTTGGTATGATTTGCATATCTCAAGTGATTCAAAATCAAGTGAGTCCAAACGATCCATCCCCATGGAGTTACTTCATGCGTATATACCAATAGGCGTGGTTAGCATGTCTCAAACTTTTCAAAAAGCAGGTGAGTCCAGAGATCCATCAACATGGAGCTTCTTCATGCGTTTTACACCAATATGACTTACATGGCGATTACCACAAGTAGGTGGTACTATCTACTATCTTATATCTTTTGGCATGAAAATGTGTATCACTACGATCGAGATTTCAATAAACCATTCATTTTAGGTGCAAGACCATTGTAGGTATTATTCAAATAAACGGAGTAACCATTATTCTCCTTAAATGAATAACCGTCCTGCGATAGACATAATCCAATCATTTCTATGCTCAACGCAAACACCAAATAAAAATTATTTAGGTTTAACACCAATCTCGATGGCAGAGGGAGCGTGCGATGCTTGATCACATCAACCTTGGAAACACTTCCAACACATATCGTCGGCTCACCTTTAGCTAGTCTCCGTTTATTCCGTAGCTTTTATTTGAGGTTACAAACAATTAGCAACCGAACCGTTATCAAACACCCTGGTGCTACTAGGAGTACAAGTAAAGTACACATTAACATAATGTATATCCAATATACTTCTATTGACCTTGCCAGCCTTCTCATCTACCAAGTATCTACGGTGGTTCCGCTTCTGTGTCCGTTCCTCTCATTACAGAAGCACTTATTCTCGGGTTTGGGTTCAACCTTGGGTTTCTTCACTAGAGCAGCAACTGTTTTGCCGCTTCATGAAGTATCCCTTGTTGCCCTTGCCCTTCTTGAAACTAGTGGTTTTACCAACCATCAACAATTGATGCTCCTACTCGACTTCTACTTTCGCGGTGTCAAACATCGCGAATACTTCAAGGATCATCATATCTATCCACGATATGTTATAGTTCATCACGAAGCTCTAGTAGCTTGGTGGCAATGTCTTTGGAGAAAAATCACTATCTCATCACGGAAGATTAACTCCCACTCGATTCAAGTGATTGTTGTACCCCGACAATCTGAGTACAAGCTCAACGATTGAGATCTTCTCCCTTAGTTTGTAGGCTAGAAAACTCGTCGGAGGTCTCATACCTCTTGACGTGGGCACGAGCCTGAAATCCCAATTTCAGCCCTCAGAACATCTCATATGTCCCGCGACGTTTCAAAACCGTCTTTGGTGCCTCAATTCTAAGCCGTTTACAATTACCGAACTATCACGTAGTCATCAAAACGTGTGTGTCAGATGTTCGCAGCATCCATAGACCACGTTCGAGGTCCAAAGACACCGAGCGGTGCATTAAGGACATAAGCTTTCTCTTGACCGCATAATTGCTCATCATCAACTTTCAACTATATTTTCTCTAGGAACATATCTAAATAGTAGAACTAAAAGCGCGAGCTATGACATAATTTGCAAAGGGCTTTTGACTATGTTCAGGATAATTAAGTTCATCTAATGAACTCCCACTCGAGATAGACATCCCTCCGGTCATCTAAGTGATTACATGATCCGAGTCAACTAGGCCGTGTCCGATCATCACGTGAGACGGACTAGTCACCATCGGTGAACATCTTCATGTTGATCGTATCCACCATACGACTCATGCTCGACCTTCGGTCTCTTGTGTTCGAGGCCATGTCTGCATACATGCTAGGCTCGTCAAGTTAACCTAAGTGTTTGGCGTGTGTAAATCTGGCTTACACCCATTGTATGTGAACGTAAGAATCTATCACACCCGATCATCACGTGGTGCTTGAAGCAACGAACTTTACATAGCGGTGCATGCGATTAGGGGAACACTTTCTTGAAATTTTAATGAGGATCATCTTATTTACTACCGTTGTTCTAAGCAAATAAGATGCATAAACATGACAAACATCACATGCAATCAAATAGTGACATGATATGGCCAATATCATTTTGCTCCTTTGATCTCCATCTTGAGGGCTCCATGATCATCATCGTCACCGGCATGACACCATGATCTCCATCATCGTGTCTCCATGAAGTTGTCTCGCCAACTTATTACTTGTACTACTATAGCTACGGTTAGCAATAAAGTAAAAAGTAATTACATGGCGTTTGTTCAATGACACGCAGGTCATACAATAAATAAAGACAACTCCTATGGCTCCTGCCGGTTGTCATACTCATCGACATGCAAGTCGTGATTCCTATTACAAGAACATGATCAATCTCATACATCACATATATTCATCACATTCTTCTTGGCCATATCACATCACATAGCATACCCTGCAAAAACAAGTTAGACGTCCTCTAATTGTTGTTTGCATGTTTCTGATGGCTGCTATATGGGTTTCTAGCAAGAACGTTTCTTACCTACATAAAACCACAACGTGATATGCCAATTGCTATTTACCCTTCATAAGGACCCTTTTCGCCGAATCCGTTCCGACTAAAGTGAGAGAGATCGGCACCCGCTAGCCACCTTATGCACCAAGTGCATGTCGATCAGTGGAACCTGTCTCACGTGAAGTGTACGTGTAAGGTCGGTCCGGGCCGCTTCATCCCACAATACCGTCGAAACAAGATTGGACTAGTAACGGTAAGCATATTGAACATCATCAACGCCCACAACTACTTTGTGTTCTACTTGTGCAAAGAATCTACGCAATAGACCTAGCTCATGATGCCCTTTGTTGGGGAACGTGGCGTAAATTCAAAATTTTCCTCGTGTCACCAAGATCTATCTATGGAGAAACCAGCAGCGAGGGAAGGAGAGTGCATCTACATACCCTTGTAGATCGCTAAGCGGAGCGTTCAAGTGAACAGGGTTGATGGAGTCGTACTCGTCGTGATTCAAATCACCGATGATCCTAGTGCGAACGGACGGCACCTCCGCGTTCAACACACGTACAGCCCGGTGGCGTCTCCCACGCCTTGATCCAGCAAGGGAGAGGGAGAGGTTGAGGAAGACTCCGTCCAGCAGCAACGGCGTGGTGATGGTGGAGGAGCGTGGCAATCTGCAGGGCTTCGCCAAGCACCAGGGAGAGGAGAAGGGAGAGAGGTAGGGCTGCGCCAGGGAGAGGTCAAAACTCATGTGTTGGCAGCCCTCAAGACCTCAAGTATATATAGGGGGAGAGGGGGGGCTGCGCCCCCACCTAGGGTTCCACCCCTAGGGGCGGCGGCCAGCCCAAACCCATCTAGGGTGGCGGCCAAGGGAGGGGAGAGGGGAAACTTGCCCCCCAAGTTAGGTGGAAGCACCCCCTCCCCAAACCCTAGGCGCCTTGGGCCCTTGTGGGGGGGCGCACCAGCCCACCTGGGGCTGGTCCCTCCCACACTTGGCCCATGCAGCCCTCCGGGGCAGTGGCCCCACTTGGTGGACCCAGGACCCTCCCGGTGGTCCTGCAGACTGTTACCGATAAAACCCGAAACTTTTCCGGTGACCAAAACAGGACTTCCCATATATAAATCTTTACCTCCGGACCATTCCGGAACTCCTCGTGACGTCCGAGATCTCATCCGGGACTCCAAACAACATTCAGTAACCACATACAAACTTCCTTTATAACCCTAGCGTCAGCCAGACCTTAAGTGTGTAGACCCTACGGGTTCGGAGACATGTTGACATGGCCGGGGCGTTCTCACGGTCAATAACCAACAGCCGGGATCTGGATACCCATGTTGTCTCCCACATGTTCCACGATGATCTCATCGGATGAACCCACGATGTCAAGGACTCAATCGATCCCGTATACAATTCCCTTTGTCTAACGGTATTGTACTTGCCGAGATTCGATCGTCGGTATATGCGATACCTTGTTCAATATCGCCACCGGCAAGTCTCTTTACTCGTTCCGTAACACATCATCCCGTGATCAACCCCTTGGTCACATTGTGCACGTATGATGATGTCCTACCGAGTGGGGCCTAGAGATACCTCTCCGTTTACGCAGTGACAAATCCAGTCTCGATTCGTACAACCCAATGAGACACTTTTGGAGATACCTGTAGTGCACCTTTATAGCCACCCGGTTATGTTGTGACATTTGGTACACCCAAAGCATTCCTCTACGGTATCCGGAGTTGCACAATCTCATGGTCTAAGGAAATGATACTTGACATTAGAAAAGCTTTAGCATATGAACTACGATCTTTGTGCTAGGCTTAGGATTGGGTCTTGTCCATCACATCATTCTCCTAATGATGTGATCCCGTTATCAATGACATCCAATGTCCATGGTCAGGAAACCGTAACCATCTATTGATCAACGAGCTAGTCAATTAGAGGCTTACTAGGGACATGGTGTTGTCTATATATCCACACATGTATCTGAGTTTCCTATCAATACAATTATAGCATGGATAATAAATGATTATCATGAACAAGGAAATATAATAATAACTAATTTATTATTGCCTCTAGGGCATATTTCCAACACCTAGATCTTTCCTCACCACATGATGCTTGCCAAAGGAGAAAAATAAAAGGAATAGAGATAAAAACTTTCACTCTTGCATAAAAGTAAAAGTAGGCCCTTCACGGAGGGAAGCAGAGGTTGCCATGCACTTATTTGTTTGTATGCTCAACCCCTTAGTGCAAAAGAACGTCCACGTTGCATTTCCCCTTGTGATAGCGACCTTTATTATGCAGTCTGTCGCTTTTATTCTTCACCATCACAAGTTCGTGCAACGCTCAATTTTCTCTTACACTAAATGATCTTACACATTTAGAAGCAATTTTTATTGCCTTAATGCACCGATGACAACTTACTTGAAGGATCTTGCTCAATCCATAGGTAGGTATGGTGGACTCTTGAAAATAAGATTTGGGTTTAGGGGTTTTTGGATGCACAAGTAGTATCTCTACTTAGTGCGGAGTTTTTGGCTAGGAAAGATAGGGGCAAGCACCACATGTTAAAGGATCCATGACAATATGACTTCTTTGTGAATATGAACAAGCATAAATCATTACGTTGTCTTCCTTGTCCAACATCAACAATTTTGGCATATAATATTTTGATGCGGGCTCACAATCACAAAGATTTCTAGGATAGTATATTTATATGTGAATCTTCTCTTCCCTTATTAATTTTTTCATGAGTTGCATCACTGACTAATGTTATGTTTGTCAATCTCTAATAAAATTTTCTACTTATACTTTTGCTTATGTGGTGTCATCACCTACCATAAGATTAGTATATTATATTTTTAATTTATTTCCTTTCTTTTTATTACAACATGAAATTAAAGAAAGCAAAAGCTCAAACTAAACTTTATTATATAACTTGCACACGATTACAAAGATAGATCACTAAGAAAACTCTCAAAGAAGAAAGAATCGAACTAAACTTTTATTCATCTAAGGCAAAAGATCGAACTAAAATAAGTAAAGGCAAAAGGATAGTGGGATGATATGATACCGGCGCACCTCCCCCAAGCTTGGCGAAAGCTAAGGGGAGTGCCCATACCCGATACTCAATTCTCTTTTGGTGGTGAAGAAGGTGATGGTGGTGATGAAGCGATCTATCCTTATGGATCAAAAGATCCTCCAATCGACGGATGACGCTCTGGAGATGGATGATATGCTCTTGATGCAGAATATTTTCGTGAGTGAGATACTTATTTTGCACGCGAACTATTTCAATGATGCGAAAGGCTTCAATCTCAGTAGGGGTGAGGTGAACAAGGTAAGGCTTAAGGATATATTCTTCTTCCTCCTCGGCCAACAGTGCTTGTTCTGCCATCGAGGGTGGATCTACGGTAGCCTCCTAATGTCTGCTATGCAACTTGTTCTTGTAGAATTGTGTTGGGCCTCCAAGCGCAGATTTTTGTAGGGCAGTAGCAATTTTCCCTCAAGTGGATGACCTAAGGTTTATCAATCTGTGGGAGGCATAGGATGAATATGGTCTCTCTCAAACAACCATGCAACCAAATAATAAAAAGTCTCTTGTGTCCCCAACACACCAAATACAATGGTAATTTGTATAGGTGCACTAGTTCGGCGAAGAGATGGTGATAAAAGTGTAGTAATGATAGTAGATATTGGTTTTTGTAATAGTAGCAATAGAAAACAGCAAGGTAGCAAGTAACAAAAGTGAGCGCAAACGGTATTGCAATGCTTGAAAATGAGGCCTAGGGTCCGTACTTTCGCTAGTGCAATCTCTCAACAATGCTAACATAGTTGGATCATATGATTATCCCTCAAAGTGCAATAAAGAATCACTCTGAGAGTTCCTATTAGCGGAGAACAAAAGATAGAAATTGTTTGTAGGGTACAAAACCACCTCAAAGCTATTCTTTCCGTTCGATCTATCCTAGAGTTCGTACTAAAATAACACAAGCTATTCTTTATGATCGATCTAATCAAGAGTTCGTACTAAAATAACACCATATGACACACATCAACCAACTCTAATGTCACCTAGATACTCCTATGTCACCACGAGTATCCGTGAGTTATTTATACGATATGCATCAAACAACTTCATGATCATAATATTCAATCCACTAAAAGAACTACAAGGAGACCCCAAAGTTTCTATCGAAGAAAAGATAATAAAAACATGCATCAACCCCTATGCATAGATTACCCCAATGTCACCTCGGGAATCCGCAAGTTGAGTGCCATAACATACATCAAGTGAATCAATATGATACCCCATTGTCACCTCAAGTATTCATACCACAAGACATATATCATGTGTTCTCAGATCTAAACATTCAGTCCAACAAGACAAAACTTCAAAGGGTAAAGATTAAATTCATCACAACAAGAGTATAGAGGGATAAACATCATATCATCCATCTATGTTAACAAAGCCCATGATATATCAAGATCGTGACATCTCAAGATCACGAGAGAGATTAAACACATAGCTACTGGTACAAACCCTCAGCCCCGAGGGTGGACTACTCCCTCCTCATCGTGGTGGCTGCCGGGATGATGAAAATGGCCACCGGTGATGATCTCCCCCTCCAGAATGGTGCCGGAACATGCTCCCGATTGGTTTTCGGTGGCTACAGAGGCTTGCGGCGGCAGAACTTCTGGTCTAGGGTTATTTCTGATGGTTTCTCTATTTATAGGATTTTTTTGGCGTCGGTTTCACGCGAAGATGGGCCTCGAGGTGAGCACAACCCACCGGGGCGAGCCAGGCCCACCAGGTGCGCCTGGTGGGTTGTGCCCTCCTCGCGGCTCTTCTGGCCCTCCCATGAAGCTTCGAGGGTCTCTATTGTTCCAAAAAATTGTCAAAAAGTTTCAGCTCATTTGGAGAACATTCATTTCTGCACAAAAAACAGTACCAGGTAGTTCTGCTGAAAACATCGTTAGTCTAGGTTAGTTCCACGAAAATCATACCAAAACCATATAAACTTATTGTAAACATGGCATGAATACTTCATAAATTATAGATACGTTGGAGACGTATCACCTCCTTGCCCTTGTCTCCCTTGACGGCGCCCGTGGGCTCCTCCCTCTTCAGCTTGATCTTCATCAACCAAGCATCTTCTTACATGTGGTTGGAGGAGGAGGAAGACATGATACCTGGCTTGATAGATCTGACCGAAAACAGCAAGGAAAATGCATCCTACTACCGGGTGTAGCTACACCCATTTCTCATGTACTACTATGTGGTAGTATATACTCTACTTTACTATTTTTACTATGTTCATATACTATATCTAAGATACTACAAAGCGAGTTATGTGAAAAAATTGCATGTGAACCCATGTTTTTATAATATTTGTCAAATACGTACATATTTTTACGCGAAATAGAGTATGCATAAAATATGATACATACTATTAAAAAAGTAGTATATATACTATCTAAACATTCTTATATACTACATACTACGCGTACATACACTCCAATATGATAGATACTACCTAGAACGTATCAAACAAAAGTGGGAGTAACTACACCCGGAAGTAGGAAAAATTTGTCCGGAAGGTGCCCTAGGAGGGCACAACCCACCTGGGCGCGCCTGGCTGTCTTGTGCCCACCAGGGTACGCTTCCTGGAAGTTTCTTATTTTCCTAATTTTCTAAATATTCCAAAACTGGCAAAAAATATTTTTTGCGGATTTTTCGGAGTCCGTTTACTTACCGTATCACGTACCTCCTTATTTTCACGTTTCTGGAGTGTTCCAGAAGGACTCTTTGATGTGTTCTTCCGGTGTCAAAGTTTGGATAATATTACTTTCAACATTAATGGGCGTACCTAAGATATAGTGTTTTATTCGTTGCCCATTAACAACCTTCGGGTTAGTACCTTCAGCGTTATTTATTTTGATGGCTCCACAATGATAAACCTCCTCGATGACATAAGGGTCTTCCCATTTTGAGAGGAGTTTTCCTGCAAAGAATCTAAAACGAGAGTTGTACAAAAGAACATATTCTCCGACTTTAAACTCACGCTTTTGGATTCTTTTGTGATGCCATCTTTTAACCTTTTTCTTTGAATAATTTTGCATATTCATAGGCTTGGGTTCTCCATTCATCTAAAGAACTAATATCAAATAACCTCTTTTCACCAGCAAGATTGAAATCATAGTTGAGTTCTTTAACTGCCCAATATGCTTTATGTTCTAAATCAAGAGGCAAATGACAAGATTTTCCATATACCATTTTATAAGGAGACATACCCATAGGATTTTTATATGTTGTTCTATAAGCCCAAAGTACATCATCTAATTTCTTAGACCAATTCTTCTTGGACCTATTGACAATATTTTGCAAAATAAATTTTATTTCTCTATTGCTAAGGTCAACTTGACCACTAGACTGAGGATGATAAGGTGATGTAATTCTATGGTTAACATCATACTTGGCAAGCATTTTACGGAAAGCGCCATGAATAAAGTGTGAACTACCATCAATCATTAAATATCTAGGGACTCCAAACCTTGGGAAAATAACTTCCTTAAGAATTTTAATAGAGGTGTTGTGATCAGCACTACTGGATGGAATAGCTTCTACCCACTTAGTAACATAATCAACAGGAACCAAAAAATGCGTATACCCATTAGAGGAAGGAAAAGGTCCCATGTAATCAAATCCCCAAACATCAAATGGTTCAACAGCAAGTGAGTGATTCATACGCATTTCTTGATGCTTACTGATATTACCTATTCTTTGACATTCATCACAAGATAAGACGAACTTACCGGCATCCTTGAATAGAGTAGGCCAGTAAAATCCAGACTGCAATACCTTATGAGCAGTTCTATCTCCAGCATGATGCCCTCCATAAGCTTCGGAGTGACATTTTTGTAGGATTTGTCCCCGTTCATGCTCAGGTACACAATGTCTAATAATACCATCTAATCCTTATTTATAAAGATGTGGGTCATCCCAAAAGTAATGTCTTAAATCATAGAATAATTTTTCTTTTGTTGGTATGTAAAGCTACGTGGTAAATATTTAGCAACAATGTAATTAGCATAATCAGCAAACCAAGGAGTACTATGAGCAACATTTATTGTAGCTAACTGCTCATCAGGAAAACTATCATCAATAGGTAGTGGGTCATCAAGAACATTTTCAAGCCTAGATAAATTATCAGCTACGGGGTCCTCAGCTCCTTTTCTATCAATCATCTGTAGATCAAATTCTTGTAACAAGAGAACCCATCAAATAAGTCTAGGTTTAGCATCTTTCTTTTCCAAAAGATATTTAATAGCAGCATGATTGGTGTGAATAATTACTTTAGAATCAACAATGTAAGATGTAAATTTATCACAAGCAAACACCATTGCTAAGAATTCCTTTTCAGTGGTAGCACAGTTTCGTTGAGCACTGTCTAGAGTTTTACTAGCATAATGAATAACATTCAATTTCTTATCAACTCTTTGTCCTAGAACAGCACCAACAACATAATCACTAGCATCACGCATAATTTCAAAAGGCAAGTTCCAAGCAGGTGGTTGAACAATAGGTGCAGAAATTAAGGCTTTCTTAAGTGTTTCAAAGGCTTCAAAACAATCATCATCAAAAACAAAAGGAATATCCTTTTGCAAAAGATTCGTAAGAGGCCTAGAAATTTTAGAGAAGTCTTTGATAAATCTCCTATAGAAACCAGCATGACCTAAGAAACTACGAATACCTTTGATGTCATTAGGACATGGCATTTTCTCAATTGCATCAACCTTAGCTTTTTTCACTTCAATACCTCTTTCAAAAATGTTATGACCCAAGACAATGCCTTCATTAACCATAAAGTGGCACTTCTCCCAATTCAAGAAAGATTTATTTGTTCACATCTCTCCAAAACTCGATCAAGATTGCTTAAACAATCATCAAAAGACTTCCCATAAACATAGAAGTCATCCATGAAAAACTCAACAATCTTTTCACAAAAATCAGAGAATATAGCAGTCATACATCTTTGAAAGGTAGCAGGTGCATTGCATAAACCGAAAGGCATACGTGTATAAGCATAGGTTCGGAAGGGACAAGTAAAAGTAGTCTTTTCTTGATCAGGTTGAGAAACAAGTATTTGTGAAAAACCATAATATCCATAAAGGAAGAAAAAATGTGTGTGCTTAGATAGTCTTTCAAGCATTTGATCAATGAAAGGCAGAGGGTAATGATCTTTTCTAGTTGCTTTGTTTAATTTTCTAAAATCAATTACCATTCTATAGCCTGTAACAATTCTTTGTGGGATAAGTTCATTCTTATCATTAGGAACAACCGTTATACCTCCTTTCTTAGGGAAACAATGAATAGGACTTACCCATCTACTATCGGCTATAGGATAGATTATACCTGCTTCCAGAAGTTTTAATATTTCCGTTCTTACCACTTCTTTCATCTTCGGATTTAGCAAGCGTTGGTGATCAAAAACGGGTTTAGCATCAGGTTCCATATTAATTTTGTGCTGACAAAGAGTGGGACTAATGCCCTTTGAATAATCAAGAGTATACCCAATAGCAGATCGGTGCTTCTTCAGAACTTTTTATAATCTTTCTTCTTCATGTTCTGAAGGTTAGCACTAATAATAACATGATATATCTTCTTTTCATCAAGATAAGCATACTTCAAAGTGTCTGGCAATTGTTTTAATTCCAACACAGGATCACCTTTAGCTGGAGGAGGACCTCCTAGAGTTTCAATTGGCAAATTGTCTTTGAGCAAAGGACGTTGTTCAGAGAAAATATTATCTATCTCATTTCTTTCATGCATATGTAAATCATTTTCATGGTCTAGCAAATATTGTTCTAGTGGATCAGTAGGAGGCACAACAATAGGACTCCCATGAACCTCCCAAAGGGGGACATATTGTGTAGAAATACAGAGCCCAGAACAATAATCTCGTCGACTAGATGAACTAGGACGTGCATCATGATATTGCAGAAGGATGGTGGGAACACCAGCTCATAACTAACAAGACATTGCGCCACATCACTCCTTAACCTTGGTAGGATTTCTGGATCGATCACCTTCTGAGAGATTGCATTGAGGAATGCACATAGCTTCACAATGGCTAATCGAACGTTTTCCGGTAGAAGCCCTGTAACATCCCCGGCATCACACTACAGTAATCCCTTATGATCAGTGCCAAGTCATCTTGTTTTACAAAGCTTAATCATGTTGGGGTAATATCTCAGCTCAAATCCCTTCTCTGAATTCTATTCAAATTCAAAGTGAAATTTGAAGTTGCAAAAACTTGCTGAAAAAATGTTCATTATTTAGAAAATATTCCAAAACAATTGATGTTAAGGAAAAGAACATCACTATTTTGCTAAAATGAGCAGTAGCAATTAATCCAGTGCAATTCTAGCATTTTAAAATGCTACTCCAATTATGAAAATTCCAAATGGATTCAAATAAATCCCAAGCTTATGGTGGCAGTGCACCACTGCCCCTAGTATTTGTTTTCACCAGTGGCACATTTTTGCAAAGATAATTACTGCAAAAGAAAATGCAAAAGGCTACTGTTAAATGAAAACAGAAAATCATATATAAAAAAGGGCCTAACTACTACTGTGCACTTGTAGCCCATTGCTACAGTGCACAAACCAGCCCAACAATCACCTTTTCCCCTTCCTCCTGCTACAGGAGGCAGGCAGAGGATCGTGGCGGCCATCCCATGGCGCCCGGCCAGGTGTCGGCCATCCGGCGTCCTCCCGATGTAGATAAGAACCACCCCGACGCCATGGACCAACCCTAGCCCCTCGCTTCCCCTCTGTTGCTCCATCCACGATCTAGAAACGCAACCAAGCGAAGCCGTCGTCGACGCGCCGCCGTCGATCCCGCGGCCACCGGCCACCCCGAGCTGCGCCACGGCGTCCAGGCGGCCCGCCGTCGTCGCCTCCTTCCTCTACGCCCTTTGGTTTGTCGCCAGGCCGCCGCCAAGCTCGCCATCGTGGGTCTTCGCTGCCACGGCCGTCATCACCTCGCCGCTCGATCCGCTCGTCTCCGACCAGCCCCGGTCTCCCCGACCTCGTCATCGAGCTCGCGGTGAGCATCTCGTCCGGTTTCCCCTCCTCCCGGCCTCGATCTGTCGTCGTATTGCCCACCACTGCGCTACGAACGCCATGGCCGAAACTCGCGCTTGCCCACGCGTCGTGCCTCGCCTCGGGCCGCGATTGGTCGCGCCTGCCCGCCCCGGGTGCTGCTCCCCGGCCACGCCCGTCGCTGCTCCCCGCGCTCCCCTGCCCGCGAGCCCGCAGCCGTCCGCTGCTCACGCTGCCCTGCTGCTTGCGTTGCTGCTGCTTCTATCGATGTTGCTCTGTTGCCGCCGTCGCCGTTGCTCTGCTACTGCTCGTGCTAGCTTCCGCTGCTGTTGTTGCGTGCTGCTACCGCTGCTAGAACTGCTGCTACTACAGCCGGCTGCTAGTACCGCTGGCCATGGCCATGGCCAGGTCGAGCTGTGCTCTGCGTGTGTGTGTGTTCTGCGTGTGAGTGTTTTGTGTGTGTGCGTGAGTGCGTGTTGTGTGTGTGTGGCCGGCCGTTCTAGTTAGTTTAGTTAGTGTAGTAGTAGTTAATTAGTCTAATAGTAGATGGCAGGTGGGACCAACTGTTTATATTAAAGTGCTAAACTAGATTTAGAATAGCTAAGTCCATGACAAGTAGGCCCCCCTTCACTATTCACTTTGACTAGTCAATGCTGACTGGGCTATTGACTAGGTCAACCGGGCCCTAGCCCCACATGTCAGCTTCTCTGTACTTCTGGCTGGGTACACTTTTGGGTACCCATAGCCTTTTTCCTTTTAAATCCGATTTAGTAATAAATCCAGGAATTTCAGGAAAAAACTTTAATCTTTGAAAATTCATAAAAAATTAACCGTAGCTCAGATGAAAAAGTTTTCTACATGAAAGTTGCTCAGAACAACGAGACGAATCTGAACACGTGGTTCGTTCGTCCGCCACACGTCCCTAGCATAGCAAACGTTGAACTTTACCTCCTGGTTCATCTATCGACAGACGTCGGAGCAAGGGAATACATTCCCGGTTGAATTCCCCTTCACCTATATCGTGTAGCCATGCGTTAGGTCACACCGGCGCAAAGATATTGCCATGTTACGCTTTGTGATGCTATGTTTGCTTTTATATTTACCGCTTTCTTCCCTCTTCTCTCCTAGACCCCAAGACCGAGGTCGCTTCTGTGATCGACTAACGTCGACGATGACCCCTCCTTGCCCGAGCAACCGAGGCAAGCCCCCTTTGATCATCCCGATATCGCCCATTCCATTCTCTCATGCTTGCATTAGATTTTGCTCTTGTTATTGTTTGCTCCTATTCTACCGCATAGCTCGTTTATTGTAACTTTGCTATTGTTACCTACACCTTATCCTAAAGCTGTTTAGTATAGGTTGGTTAGAGACCTATCGATGACCCCCCCCCACTTGACTCGATTGCTTACTGGATTATCGTAAGACCCGATCAGCGGGATCGAAGACCGGACCCGACACCTCACGTCACATCACGCCCCTTCGTTGCTTTCGACTCTGCGGTGTTACTATTGAGTGCCGAGGGTGAGACCTCTCTGACACTTCGATGTTAACCTGTAGTGTAGTCATTCGGTCGTGGTCATCGAGGGTGATTCCGCCTTAACCACTTCCGATATGACTCTGTCGTGCAACCCCTCAAGTGTGAACCTCGGGGGTGATTCCTCGGGTTTTCCCCTTGATGTTTGGACACACGGATACTTGGACTTTACCAATGTTACTTGGAAAGATGGGTCGACCACGAGGGTGCCATGTGAGCTTAATTGCAGTGATGTGGAGTCGGGTTGACTGGAGGGTGCCCGCAGATAATTCTGGCGTGGCCGGGCATTCCTAGCCCTTGCCGCAAGTCCTCGAGGCAGACGGCAACGGGTCACATCTTCGTGAGTCTCGCTTGTTACAGCGTTCCTAATCCACTACGATTTGGATATTTGATCCAAGGGCCTCGGCTGATAGCACTAACCATCACGTGGGCATAGTATGGGCGTTAAATGCGTATGCATCAGTAGAAGCTTAATAGGCGTCCCGGCGAGTGGCGCGCTTGGGTTGGACTGCGTGGCGCTTTGCCTTGTTGAAGGAGGTAGCTAGAGTCGCTCACCGACCCGCGCATAACGTGCGTGGAGTTCCCGGGGAGATGGCCCATGACCCACAGGGCATAGGTTTAGTCCGGCGTCGGCCTCTCTATTAAGCCTAGGTCGGGTTGCGGCGTATTGTTTGGCGAGGCCGGGCATGACCTGAAAAGTTTGTCCGGTAGGAGTTAAGCGGCGTGGTGGGTAAGTTGGTGCACCCTGCGGTGAAAACATCTATCGATAGCCCGTCCTATGGTAAGCGGACACTTGGAGTTGTATCCCGATCGATACAACTAGAATCGGATACTTGTGATGAGAATTTGGATGGTGATGAGAACTGGATTGTGATGATAATCGGATAGTATGGCTCGGGATCTCTTTCTCGCAGGAGTCGAGAAAGTATCTCTGGCCGAGGTTGATAACAATAATTCTAATTTACTTTATTCTACTCTTATATCTTCTGATGATGCGAGATGCTTGAAGATGATGAAGATGCTAGTCTTAGATAGGAATAGGAATTCTCTCTATTACGGCATTTCATGACCCTGCAAATTTCACCCACATATACAAATTTCTTCCTTTGATAATGTTGCATCTGTAGTGTAGATCCTTGCTTGCGAGTACTTTGGATGAGTACTCACGGTTGCTTTGCTCCCCTTTTCCCCTTTCTTCTTCTTTCCGGTTGATGCAACCGGATGACGGAGCCAGGGGAGCCGGATGCCACCGCCGATGCTTACTACTACGTGGAGGCCGCGATGACCGAGGAGTAGTTAGGAGGCTCCCAGGCGGGAGGCCTTGCCTTTTTCGATCGATGTTGCTTTTGTGCTAGCCTTCTTAAGGCAAACTTGTCTAACTTATGTCTCGTACTCGGATATTGTTGCTTCCACGACTCTTGTGTATTCGAGCTTATGTATTCGAGCCCTCGAGGCCCCTGGCTTGTAACATAAAGCTTGTATTATTTTATTTTGTGTCTAGAGTTGTGTTGTGATATCTTCCGTGAGTCCTTGATCTTGATCGTACACATTTACGTGCATGATTAGTGTATGATTGAATCGAGGGCGTCACAAGCCCCCTCAATGCAACCAGAAGCAGTTGCGTCATAATCACATGGCAGCCATGAGACTTTAGGTTCTGAAACTTTTTCTCTGGCATATTTATTATTCCCTTTATATTCGTCGAGAAGCCAGATGGGACCTTCATATTGAGCAGGCATTCAAAGAAGATTTCCTTCTCTTCTTTGGTAGAGCGTGGTAGCGGGACCTTCATCTTTGCTTTTGGACGCATGCCGTCTTTTTCGTGCACAAGTTGCTGGTCCTCCCATGCCTCCGGTGTATCTTTTGTCTTCCCATACACGCCCAAGAAGCCTAGTAGGTTCACGCAAAGATTCTTTGTCATGTGCATCACATCGATTGCAGAGCGGACCTCTAGGTCTTTCTAGTAGGGTAGGTCCCAAAATATAGATTTCTTCTTCCACATGGGTGCACGTCCCTCAGCGTCATTCGGAACAGATAGTCCGCCGAGACTGTTTCCAAAGATTACTTGTAAATCATTGACCATATCAAGTATGTGATCACTGGTACGGACGGCGGGCTTCTTCCGGTGATCTGCCTCGCCTTTGAAATAATTGCCTTTCTTTCAACATTGATGGTTGGTCGGAAGAAATCAACGATGACCCAGGTACACATTCTTCCTGCATTTGTCCAGATATATACTTTTGGTGTCATCTAAACAGTGCGTGCATGCGTGGTATCCCTTGTTTATGCGTCACGAAGGTTCGAGAGCATGACAATCATTATTGATGGTTACAAACAGCAATGCATGCAGGTCAAATTCCTATTGTTTATGCTCATCCCACACACGTACACCGTTTCCATTCCACAACTGTAAAAGTTCTTCAACTTCTGGCCTTAGGTACACATCAATGTCGTTGCCGGGTTGCTTAGGACCTTGGATGAGAACTGGCATCATAATGAACTTCTGCTTCATGCACAGCCAAGGAGGAAGGTTATAGATGCATAGAGTCACGGGCCAGGTGTTGTGATTGCTGCTCTGCTCCGCAAAAGGATTAATGCCATACGCTTAAACCAAACCATATGTTCCTTCGTCACTTGCAAAGTCCTCCCAGTACTTTCTCTCGATTTTTCTCCATTGCGACCCGGCCGCTGGGTGCTCTCAACTTCCCGCCTTTCTTACGGTCCTCTACGTGCCATCGCATCAACTTGGCATGCTCTTTGTTTTTACGAACAGACGTTTCAACCGTGGTATTATAGGAGTGTACCATATCACCTTGGCAGAACCCTCTTCTGGGGTGCTCATGGTCAACATCACTGTGGTCATCTCTGTCTAATCTTATACCGCAATGCACCGTGATACCGGGCATGCGTTCAAATCCTCATTACTGCGCCCGTGGTAGAGGATGCAGTCATTAGGGCATGCATGTATCTTCTGCACCTCCAGTCCTAGAGGGCATACAACCTTCTTTGTTGCATATGTACTATCGGTCAATTCGTTATCCTTTGGAAGCTTCTTCTTCAATATTTTCAGTAGCTTCTCGAATCCTTTGTCAGGTACACCATTCTCTGCCTTCCACTGCAGCAATTCCAGTGTGGTACCGAGCTTTGTGTTGCCATCGTCACAATTGGGGTACAGCCCTTTTTTGTGATCCTCTAACATGCGATCGAACTTCAGCTTCTCCTTTTCACTTTTGCATTGTCTCTTTGCATCAACAATGACCCGACGAAGATCATCATCGGGCACATCATCTGGTTCCTCTTGATCTTCAGCTTCCCCCGTTAAAGCATCACCGTATTCAGGGGGTACATAGTTGTCATCATCCTCTTCTTCTTCGTTGTTTTCCATCATAACCCCTCTTTCTCCGTGCTTGGTCCAAACATTATAGTGTGGCATGAAACCCTTATAAAGAGGGTGGGTGTGAAGGGTTTTCGAGTCAGAGTAAGACATCATATTCCCACATATAGGGCATGGACAACACATAAAACCATTCTGCTTGTTTGCCTCAGCCACTTCGAGAAAATTATGCACGCCCTTAATGTACTCGGAGGTGCGTCTATCACCGTACATCCATTGCCGGTTCATCTGCGTGCATTATATATAATTAAGTGTGTCAAAAACCATTACAGAACATCATGAATAGATAAATGACCAAATTAATAGAAGTTCATCATCACATTAAAACCAAAGTACATACATAGTTCTCATTGAAAAACATGTAGCTCTCTAGAGCATCTAATTAAACCATACATTGAAACTATCTAGAACATTTCAATGCAGCAAATGTGATCATAATTGCAACTAAGGTAACAATTGATCCAACAGCATAATGATACCAAGCCTAAGTATGAATGGCATATTTTCTAATTTTTATAATCTTCAAGCGCATTGCATCCATCTTGATCTTGTGATCATCGACGACATCTGCAACATGCAACTCCAATATCATCTTCTCCTCCTCAATATTTTTCAATTTTTCCTTCAAGTAATTGTTTTCTTCTTCAACTAATTTTGACCTCTCGACAATAGGGTCGGTTGGAATTTCCGGTACACATAGCTCCTAGATAAAAAATCTATGTCACGTTGGTCGGCATAATTGTCATAAACACTAAATGAACCAAATCTATTATATATAAAAAGTATTTGACGGGTTAACCAGAAAAAGAAGAAATAAGTTAGAAATTACTACAAAAATTAGAAATATCCCACTGTTAATTTAATAGACTAATTTTTTACAGCCATTAGATAGGTTACCTCACAAAAAAAGATTGTAAGTTAATAAAATTACCCACCAATGCCATTATAATTATACTGGAAGATAACGTTTCGCTCCATGCAACTAACGTAGGGCGTGCGCTGATTCTTTTTTTTTTTTTTGAGAGAACGTGCGACTGATTCCATATGTATTAGATTAAAGAAAAAAGCCATGCACGCGATTGGTTCCAGTTTAAAGAAAAGGACGTGCACCGCTCCATGCAGCCGAGCTAGGACGTGCGTTGATCAAATAAAAAATAGTACATGCACTAATTTCCAGTTAAAAATAAAGACGTACCCTGATCCAGCTTTTAGAAGGACCTGAGTTAGTTGTTCAATCCAAAAGAAAAGAACGTGGCTCGCTTAGTTGCTTTATGCATGCATGCAATCAGCTGAAACAAAAAAAACGTGCATATGTGCCCTTGATTTATGCACGCATGCATGACTAGCTTGCTATAGTACATGCATGCATTTAGCTGGGACAAAAAATTGTGCATGTGTACCCTTCATATATGCATGCCCGTAGTTGCCCATATCTTCTCCACTCGGTAGAATTTCATACGTCGTCATCGTTAATTTATTTCAGCCGTTGATTTCGATTAATTTACTCGCACGAGATCTCCACAGGCCCATACCAAGTCGTTCAATGACCAAAAGGTAGAAACGCAAAAAAAAAAAGAGGCCAACCCAATCTCTAACTCCACGGGAATTTACCCTAAAAACACGGAGGAATAGAAGCATACATCTGGTGCTCAACAAAGGAACGCATGTATGATGACCTAACGTCGTCTTCTCCGCCATGCCCTTGCTCCATACTTCCCTCATAGATTTAGCAATCCATTAATAATCTATCATTTTGGCCCAATAGACAATAGTTTCTCAATGTACAGGTCAGTTTGTATTTTTATTAAATTACATTTGTAAGTTATAGCTCATATTAATTGCTTCCGAAATATCTTCGGTGTTGATTCTTCCTGTACTGAAATCTCTAGATGTACCACAATCATTCGCAGACCTACTACTAGAACCTTGATGGAGCAAAGAGGAGACTAGAATAGTAAGGTCACATGGGAGGGATTCCCTCTTAAGTTAATTCCGTCGAATGTGGAGAAACATACTTCTACCTCACAAACTGTTCAATGCAACCAAATCTTCAATTTGTATCATCGATGATTTGCAGTACCACATTTTATAATACATGTCATTTCAAAGTTCTTAAAGAAAAGTTAAGTCGATAAAAAATCTGTAAAATTACCATATATTACCCAATCAGGGTTGCTGCACCTAAGGTGCACTTGATCATATGGACTTGTAATTTTCAATTTGATTGAGACATGTTCCTGTATTAGATGCTTTAACAGTTCGTCCTAAATGAATTCCGTGGTCCATATTTCTATCGGTTATATTTAACCATGTTACAGAATTGAAGTAGCTTCGTTAGCTAAATGGGGTTCTTGATTCCATACATGTTAGTGCTAGCCTCGATTGTTTCCTGAACATACTTGAGGGTGTCATTTACCTTCTTTACCCTCATGGATATATTTATTGAAGCCGCATTGAATTCTAAAATGTCTTATCAATAGCTAACGATGAAATTAAAGTTGAAAACTGACTATAATGTTCACTTTATTCTTAAAGCATTCCAGGGCAATTTGTCCTTGATCCTTTCTTTTGATGTTAGTATATTACCTTACTCTATTCTTGGACATAACAAATAGTATGTATTTCGTTTCTTTCGTTCGAGCTGATTATGCAAGGAACACGTAATGGTAATTTTACATATAATTGGTTCTAGCATAGATGTGAAAAAACAAGCACCAACTCTTTATACTCCCAAACTCAATTTCTCTTTGTACTGTTATATACATGTAAATGTGGATGATCTCATTCCAGGTTGGGGTATTTTGGCCATGGCAGCTTCTTATACCTTGCTGATCTGGGAGGATACAAAGAACTTCGTATATCAATAATATACGATGTAGGCGGTTAAGGGTAAAACAATACACAATGTTCATATCTTATTCAGCACAATATTTGCGGTAGTTATACAACCCTGTTATTCCGTAACATGTAATAAGAATATCCATGAAACCCTAAATTTAATTCGTATATTTCCAACTCACTAAGGGTCACTTTGGTTCATAGAAAATTGCAGCACAAACACAAGAATAGGAACGTTTCTCTTTGTGGAATTACCTTTGGATAAAAGGAACAGAGTGCAAGTTAAATGGAGGAAATTTCTTTCGATTCCAAACAAATCTACAATCCTCCGAAACCTCTTCTAAAAAATTCTAAAAAGAAGAATGAGATAAAGATCTTATGAGGATTATATCTTTTCATATAGTTTGAGTATTATTTGGAAAAAAGCACACTTTTAGAATCTGGCAAACCAAAGAGGTCCTACAGGAGATGCCCTCGCATTAGCTAGGAATATTCCAATCTAATAGTGATTGGAATTAGATATTTCAATTATTAAGTAGCAATAACATTTTTTTCTTTCCTACTATTCATCGTAAAAAATGTTAGTTAGTCTCCATGACTTTCCTGTTCTACATATTTCATAGTGAAAAAAGCTGCAGTGAGGTCACTTGCAACAACCAAAGTCCATTCGCATGTCAAGAACATTTTGTATGTATGTATGTATGGCTATATCCATTTTCGACTCCAAAATAGAAAATATAGATGAAAAAGGAGAGCTTTCCAAGAAGCGGGGGATGTGTGGTCCGGTGGAGTAGAAAGAGATTGATGGGGATAAAGAAAATTAGACAAATATTAGTGGATCAAATATTAACTATTTGCTTCTTTGGCATGTTAAAACATGTGTAGGTGTATGTTTCTAATTTTCATTTCCAACTCCAAAGTAAAAAAACATAGACGAAAATGTTGTGTTCTTCAATCAGTTGTACTCCATACTAATGCTTTAGTGAGCCATACTTGCTAAATATTTACATTCTATGCTTACTTACAAAGAAGAGTAATGATATTTTCCGCACATTTAACTAGGCCTACACGAAAACAAGAACTATTAAATTTGTGTTTAAAGGAAAATATTAAAATTTGACATGATTAAAATGCCAAAGAAATGATACAAATATATTTTGCATGACGCGTCTGATGATAGAAAGTACAGTAAAATGTAAATGATAAATGGATAACATATATATTTGTATGTAACTAAATAAGCAAAAATACCCAAGACAAAACTATGTTTGCATAAGTCTTATATTGTAAACATCATCACATATATTTTAAATTTTTCTTTACACAAATCAGATAATAAGTTCTTATTATTGAAATTTAAAATTTCTAGCCCGCGCATCGAGCGGGCCACTTTCCTAGTAGTTATAAAAGACAATATATACCACATCTGAATCATAGATGTAGGCGAGGCCGCGGAGGCGGAATGCAAAACCATCGCACTATATAATAACAAACAATAATAAAAGTAAGAAAATTACACAAGTATCTATCTAAATCATACAAGTAAGAACTTTTTTATTTTAGAAAGAAGATAAGATCAAGAGGCTCACCGCAGTAGTGCCGGCGATGAGATCGGCGCGGGCGATTGACAGTGGTGAGGACGGGGACCGGACAGGACGGACCGCCAAACCTAGAAAAATCTTGAGGAAAATGGAGCTTGGACAAGGAGCTTCGAGAGGAGAAAGCTTAAGTGTGGATCGGGCATTTCATCGAACACCTCATGTGCATAGGAGGTGAGCTAGAGCACCACAAAGATCTCCCACAGCCGGCCAAAAAAATAGAGCACTCCACTACTCTGCTCGCGGGGGTATATATAGGCATCTCATTGGTCCCGGTTCATGGCTGGAACCGGGACTAAAGGACCCCATTTGGTCCCGGTTCCAGCCACAAACCGGGACCAATGATTGTGGGCCACGAGCGAGGCCCATCGGTCCCGGTTCGTGTCTGGAATCGGGACCAAAGGGGCCAGACGAACCGGTACCAATGGCCCACGAGGCCCGGCCGGCCCACTAGCCTCACGAACCAAGATAGATGCCCCCATGGGTCCCGGTTCATGAGTGGACCAGGATTAATGGGCTTACCCGGCCTGGACCAAATTCATGATTCTACTAGTGCTGACATGTGGTCCAGTGCGACCCGTGGATAAGACCTGTATAGTCTGCCAGGACCGGGGCAGGTTGACCCTTGAAGGAGCTGCACGGGAATTTGTCCTGCATAAGGTTGACTACACGGGCAAACATTTTTTTGTAGGAAGGTTCTATTTCATTCAACAAGACAAGATTGAGGTGGTCCTCACCACTTCGGAGGCGGTCTAACAATTGGAGACCGGCTACATGCATATGCTCTTAGAGAGGATTCACCTGAACCGGCTTCAACCTCGGCAACCGAACACGGCATGCAGCTCCGAGACAGCCGAGGTGTGCTTCTCTCTTGTAAGAGTGGTTGGGTAACCCCCAAGTGTAATGATGAAGTAACTTAACATTAAATATTTCCCTTGATTGAGAACCATGGTTTATCGAACTAGTAGGATTTTCCTTGGCAACAAAATTCTTTGGTACCTGCACACCAAACACAAAACAATCTTGCCCCAACATTTCAAGAAGGTTGTGAAGCTTCTTGTCCTGCTAGTTACAAGGACAAATTGTATGGTAAGGTAGGAATTGATAAATAGGAGAATGTAATAACAAGGAACGGCGAGAAAATTTAATTGTAATGATGTATTCAATTAAAAGAAGATAGACCAAGGGTTATAGCATCACTAGAGGCATCTCAGCAGACACATAAATGTGATGTCATGAACAAATTATAGTTGGACAACGATTTATATTATTTTAATTGAAAATTGAAACAATATTAAACTTACTGCATATTCATATTTTTATTTCTTGATGTAAGCATGTTTTTGTGCTCGGGTCATTGATCCTCATCTCCACCATGTTGTCCTATTCATCGGAAGAACCCTAGCCCTAATCATTGGAAGCTTCCCCGCCCATGGTGTACTCGACCACCACCAAGCCCTAGCCCCCGGCGAGACTGCTATTGTTCTCGCTGCCTGCAGACCTAGAGATCATTAAGTATTTGCGCCCGGATCGACGATGACACAGACACTGTCCCATCCTGGATCTGACTAGGCAACATGTACTATCGCCGACCCAGACAATGCGGCCGCTGCGACTAATGGAACTCGATACTGGTACTTTATCACCACACTATGGCAGCTTTAAGGTTTTTTCTCTTTGCTAGTAATAACATTATTACTTTTTTCAATATTTTTCTATTTACTTAGGCCAAGTCAAAATAAGTTCCATATTTATACCAAACTTTTATACTTGTTATTTATTCTCAAGATCGGGTTGTGATCCTTATTCAGATCGGATAATATTGCTCTTTATGCTCAAGCTGTGAATTTTTTGCATGGAACTGTATTTATAATGGAATTCACATTAGTATTTTTTTTTTATTTCAGTACATTACGTCTTAAATAGGTACTTAAATTCAATTGCGAAGGAATACAAAATTGCATATTTTTCATGGATTATTTTGGGATACTCACATTAATATAGTGTATATATCTCTATGTCTGTCCTTAAATAACTTGGTAGAGATCTCTAAAGAACATGGTCTCGAAAATATCTTAAATAGCAGTTTCAAGTTTATTATTAGCTATAAATAAATAAAAAATCTAGAGTTTTTTATGAGGAGTTCGTCACCAAATCATAATCATCAACGTTCTGTTTTATCATGTTTTCTGGTTCGCATGTTTGTTTGTTACATGTATTTCTTTCTAAGTGCGGAGAGATCAAACTCCAAAAAATCTCAAAATTCCACATAGTTCCAATTCCTAAAACTCTCCACTTTAATATGGGGGACCTTGTGAGGTGATACCATCTGGAGCCTCGCTCTGAGCCACCCCGGCAGGTGTTCGATATATCTGATATGTTGTGGAAGCTTGCTGCTCACATTCGGCACCTTGAATTTTGTCTGGTACCTCCGAGCAAGCTAAGTATGAATTTGAAGTTCCGTTTGGACATCCTGAAATGTCCTAAATGTATCAAGGACTTTTGGAGTTTTTAGGAGTGTTTCTTACCATTTTTTCCAATATCTTCTAATTTTTTGGGTTAGCCTAATAACAAATTGCTAAAAGGATAAGAGTTGCATGTTTCCCAAGCTCTAAAAAACTACAAAAAAATGATGGTCGTAACCTTCTATTAGATAGACTTGTGAAAGAAGGCAAGCAAACTCAATTATTCGGGTCTTATCCAAGGTTCTCGGGCGATAAAATCTAGAAGGCGCATGCAGACCCAAAGCGTAAGTTGTTCTCCTAGCTCGTCCTCCACAACAGGATCCTCATGGCTGATCGGTTGCCCATGCACGGCTGGCCGCATGACCATGTCTGCCAGCTTTACCTCAGTGCCCTTGAGACCATTGACCATCTTCTTGATAATGTCCATTCACTTCCGCCATCCATAGCCTTGTGTTGTCACAGGCAGAGAGTCGTTGGCTTTCACTCTGACGACCGCCTCCCCCACAATTGACACCTAGTGGGATGGAAGCCTCAAGGACACAAACAACCATCTGAGAAGGAGACCCAATTGCATCCTCATTTATATAATTTGGAATGCATGGAATGAGAGGAACTGACACATCTTCGAAGGCACAAGACTGACTTACATCGAGGTGGACCATCTTGCCTTTGAGGAGATTTCAGACTACATGATTTGGCCTTCCGGCCAGAGTGACTCAAATTCATGAGTAGTTAGCGTGCGGCTTTGATTGAGATCCTTGGGATCTTGGGGTTTTAGCATGTCCCCTTTAAAACATGCCACCTTGTAAATATTTCCCACTTCTTAATATAAAGGCGACGCTCCAGTCGGTTCTTAAAAAAAGGCATCGAAGAAGCTAACGGGAGCCACATGGCCTCCATACACGGCCTCGTACTTAGGACACATGGGCCCACACGTGGACCCCACAAGGTAGCTCCGGTGCCCTTGACCACCATCCAACTAAGTTTTTGAGTAATTTTTCACCATCACCACTTCTAGTTAGATATGATCCGAGGCGAGCCATGGTGGATTTATTCTCTAGTACTCAAGTCATTAACGATTGTGTTTTGTAGAATGTATGAGGTCGTTAATTATTCCTCCTCAACCCACAAAAAGTGTGCTTGTATAAGGTTTCTCAAGCATACCCATCCTATATAAAAAAAATGATCGGGGCAAAACCCACTACTAACCCTCTAGTTGGACATCACATTCCATCTCCATAGTACACTAGTGAACTAGGAGAGAAGCGTAAGTGATAGAGGAGAGAAAGAAAAGCACTATTATCATCGCTGATGAGAAAGAGACAAAGAAACACTATCGTGCCGTGTGTCACCGCCCGACAGCGTGCCCCATGCGGCCTTCACCACCTTGCCCAGAGGCGCCAGTCAACCCGTGTGGCAGGTGGCAATCATCCCTTCCATCTCCTTCTCTGTTGCTTCCCGGATTCCCTGCACGGCCGTAGCAAAGGCGGCGACCCTGTTTGACATTCGTCCAACAAAGTCACAAAGACAAGGAGAAACCTCGGTGGCTCAGCAAAGGTATCCCCCATCTCGGGCGGTCCAAATTTCCAAATCCCAATTTCTCTTGCTTGCAAAATGTCATTGTTTGATACTTTAATGCCTTGATTGACACATGATCTTTAGTTCTTAATGTTTTCCCTTACGCGTAGGTGGTCTTTCCATGTTGTTTACTTCCGATGATTGAAGCATGATCTTTTCAGACTCTTCTTTTACCCCTTTTAAGAAATCAA
The DNA here is from genome assembly GCA_021605145.1 of Aegilops bicornis. Lineage (NCBI taxonomy): Eukaryota > Viridiplantae > Streptophyta > Magnoliopsida > Poales > Poaceae > Aegilops > Aegilops bicornis. The sequence goes on from JAHIAL010000040.1 coordinate 65,547, forward strand.
AAATTCCCTAAAGAATGGTGTTTCCTTCACTTAGTTTTTGTGATACTTTGTAGTTCTGTAAATGTAGAAATATATTTAGTAATTTTGTCTCTATATAATTTGAAAGGAAGGCGAGATACATAAAACAAACAAGACGGTGACATATTTGTTCCAAGTTTAAACCACGGATCCGCATGAAAACGGGTCCTTCACTTGAACAACTAATGATGTCCCTCATAGTACAACTCAACTCAAGCCTATAGTGATGTTGAACCTGACCCTAGTAAGAGAATACCAATTGAGGAGTTGGATGCATAAATTAGAGATCTCGCTAACAGGAAGTACATTAGTATGATTCCATGCCAACCAAGTAATCATACGTATGAACAGACAAATGGTAGAAGCTTTCATGGTTATTGATACAATGATCATCGTGGAGCAAGAGCTAGAGGCGTGAGGAGGGCATGGAAAGTTTCCTTGGCCCCCATCCCACTAGTAGAAAAGCAGGGCTTTGGTCCAGGCAGGGCAAGCCCATTAATCCCGGTTCACCCACGAATCGGGACCAATAGGGGCATAGGTCCCGGTTCATGAGGCCAGGGCGTGGGCCGGTCCTCAGGGGCCATTGGTCCCGGTTCGTCTGAGACCATTGGTCCCGGTTCCAGACACAAACCGGGACCAATGGACCTTGCTCCTGGCCCACCACCTTTAGTCCCGGTTGGTGTCTAGAACCGGGACCAAAGGCGTTCCTTTTTCAAACAAAACTAAAACAAAACTATAATATTCTACAATAGCAAAAAGAATCAACTAAAAGCTTTAATAAAACTCTAATAGGAAAAGGAATCAACTAAAAAGAATCAATAAAAAATAAAATTTATACAAGTTAAATTAGATAAAATGTATGCAACTAAAAAGAATCATTTGTAGTGCTTTTCAATTTCAGGGTCATTTAGCTCAAAAATATCAGTGAATGCATGAAAAATAACAAATGAAGTCAAATTGCTGATGTGGCTTTGAATAGTGCATTTTGAACACACAAAGAGTCTGGAGTTCAAATAAGTTCAAAAAAATGAAAACCTTTGTAACAGATGAGTTTTCGTCCGAAACCCTCATACTTCGAAAGAGATTCTCCGTTTTGTACACAAAGTGCATCCAGTTTTTGTTGTAACCCTCTCAACTTTTTAGCACATGCTATGTGGGTGAAATGATGATACCATGCCAACTTTCAACCTTTTGAGTTCATTTGAAGTGCTTTTGAATTTCGAGGTCATATAGCTCAAAAAATCGGTAAATGAATGAAAATAACAAATGAAGTCAAAAGGGTTGAAAATTGATGATGTGCCTTTGAATGGTGCATTTTGAACACACAAAAAGTTTGGAGTTCAAATAAGTTCAAAAATAAAATCCCTTTGTAGCAGATGAGTTTTCAAAACTACGATACTTGAAAGAGATTGTCCTTTTGTACACGAAGTGCATCCAGTTTTTTCGTGACCCTCTCAACTTTTTAGCACATGCTATGTGGGTGAAATGTTGATACCATGCGAACTTTCAACCTCTTCAGAGTTCATTTGAAGTGCTTTTGAATTTCAGGGTCATATAGCTCAAAAAATCAGTAAATGCATGAAAAATAACAAATGAAGTCAGAAAGGTTCAACATTGATGATGTGCCTTTGAATGGTGCATTTTGAACACACAAAAGTCAGGAGTTCAAATAAGTTCAAAAAAATAAAATCCCTTTGTAACAGATGAGTTTTCGTCCGAAACACTGATACTTCAAAAGATATTGTCCATTTTTGTACATGAAGTGCATCCAGTTTTTCCCGTAACCCTCTCAACTTTTTAGCACATGCTATGTGGGTGAAATGATGATACCATGCTAACTTTCAACCTCTTCAGAGTTCATTTGAAGTGCTTTTGAATTTCAGGGTCATATAGCTCAAAAAACAGTAAATGCAAGAAAAATAACAAATGAAGTCAAAAGGGTTAAAAATTGATGATGTGCCTTTGAATTGTGCCTTTTGAACACACAAAAAGTCTGGAGTTCAAATAAGTTCAAAAAAATAAAATCCCTTTGTAATGTATGAGTTTTGCGGAAACCACGATACTTGAAAGAGATTGTCCTTTTGTACACGAAGTGCATCCAGTTTTTGCCGTAACCCTCTCAACGTTTTAGCACATGCTATGAACATGGATTGGATTGAAGTGAAGGCAACATGTGGTGCATGTCGAAAGTAGTACTAATCCAAACTTGATCAAGTTAGGATTAGTATTACTTTCGACATGCACCACATGTTGCCTTCACTTCAATCTAAGCCATGTTTAGGCATAGCAGTAGTGTTGGTAAACCAAGCACGGAGATAGGAGAGGACACTTCTCTCTATTAGCTAACTAACACCCTAAATTAACCCCCCAAAGCCCCCTAAATCCACCCCCTTTAAAAAACAAAATCTCAGCTCCTGCCAGCTGCTGACGCGTGGATGCCTTTTGGTCCCGGTTGGTGCTATCAATCGGGACCAAATGCCCTCCTGCCTGGGCTCGCCGCAGCGGCCACGTGGAGGCCCATCTGTCCCGGTTGGTGTAGCAACCGGGACTAAAGGTATAGGGCTTTAGTACGACCCTTTAGTCCTGGTTCCCCAACCGGGACAAATGGCCCTTTTTCGACTAATGCCATTTGATGGCGGATCCTTCTCCCAAGAGGTTCTTGGAACGTAGTAGCCTCTCATGTTGCTTGTCAAGGGACAAAAGGGGAGGGCATCCACTCCGGATTTCTCATGCAGGAGCTTGTCCTCATGAACAACGCAGGAGGCATCGGCGTCAGTGACCAGCTAGCCCTATCCAAGCTGTATGGGCTTTCCCCCACGCTTCAAAATATACTAACTAACTAGTATGGTATTTGCAAGACTTGAGATGGCGATGGTGAAATAGGTGTTTATAAAGGAGGGTGAAGTAATCGAATATAAAATACTACAACATAAAGTAAATAACAGCAAGTAAACAATATTTCTTGCAATGGTGAAGTTAGGCGCGAAGAGCTTCAGTTCATGGTAAACAATGGAAGTGTCTTGTGCGACCATAATGTGGTGTTACCCTTTGTTTGAACATTCGGTAGGCGATTCACTCTTGTATAACCGAACTCCTCCTACCGACACTATTTCACTCTATTGTCTCGCCTTCCATTGCCATCACGAATGGTCGCAACAATTAAGGTCATTAGATCAAACCAATGCTTTATGTGTTGTGGCTTCTTTTGCTTCTAGTATTGGCTTTGCTCCTCATTGAAGCCAACACCTTTCACCTAGTGGTCACAGACTTGCTGGACAATGAGTGCTTACCGGATGTTGCATGGACCCTTAAATTAGACAATAACTATTGTGTACACCATGGATAATCACCTCATAATCAATCATCTAAATAACCAGACATAATTATAAATAAGAATTAGTCACAATCACATCTCACCAATCAACTAAATTCCCATGAGATTACTCACGCTCACGCATGAAAGAGGGACCACAGCCAAACACGGAGATCGAATAAAAGGGTAATTTTGCCATGGTAATTTTATGAATATCCGGACCACGATCTCTGTGTCAAATTATCAATAGATTTAACAAACCATAGTCTTGCAATCTCTCTCTAATGATGTTGTTACCGATGGTGAAATGGAGGATCTCATTGCAGAGGAGTCCAGGGTGGATCTAAGTAAAACAATTCCCCCTCCAGATATTTGCTCCTGTACACTAGTCTCTTTTATCTCTTCTCTGGTAACTCTATTGTGTCTCTCCTTTCCATATACTCCACTATGGCCTTATATCCTTCCAAAAGTGTAAGGTTAGTAACAGAAGTAAGGATCCCATGTTTCTCCTATTTCGACAAATAAATACTAAGTAAAGAGTGAAACTGGCAAAACCATGAGAATAACCATAAGAAATCCCTCGGAGAACTCTATAAAATAGAGCCATCAAAACCCATGGCACCCACCTTCTTCTCGCATTAAAGACATCACCCGAGATTTGTCCCGGTAGCCTTGCGCCCTACATCTCGCATGCAAAGAACTCCACAGTCAGTCGAGTGGTATGTTTGAAACATGACAACACTTGGATTGCTTTACCATTGGTTTTGGAAACATGCTTGGTTTATTGGTTTCAAAATTCCCAACAGCTCCGCAGTGAATCCCACCATCATAAGATTGTGATAGCCTTTTCTCAACCCATTGAAACAATCAGTCACATTACCAAATTGGCAATTGACGCCAATCACCCAATTGACAACATTCCACACAAAATACATTTTGGCTCACATTATCTCCCCCTCCCTTGAGCAAGGCCTCTGTGGTTAGGAATCAACCAGGGATCAAAGGAATTCTGATTCTCAGGGGAATTTTAACCTTCCAAAGGAATTTGTAAGGAACAATCTCATAGTTTTGAATGACAGAATAAAAGGACTTAAAAGAAAACTGTTCTAAAGAAGAGAGGAGCCACACCAATTTTTCATCAGAATCCCTAGGGGCAATCTCACCACACATCTTTTCAAGATCCGTCCATTGATTTAGTTTCACACCTTCAACTCTACCGTAATTAACAGTGAGTATTATGTGTAGTTCTGTGTCGCTTTTGAGTCATGGCACCAACGCGCTTACCAGCCATCGGCTTTCCTTTCTGAGCTCGGTCATCCTCCGTATCCAAGAGCTTGTCTTGCGGTAAATATATCCTTCATCTTCTCGCATATATCTAGTGTACATGTACATAGAATTGTATTATTACAGGCTGTAGCTCCTGTATCTAGTAGGAGTATATAAACACAACTGTATCATGTATATATACATACAACTGTATTTGTTACAGGCTGTAGCTCCTGTATCTATTATATATACATTAGCAGAAAATCATACAACTGTATTTATTACAGGCTGTACAAATTCATCCAACGCACTGAGACAAAAAAATGATAAGCTAGATAGAAAGACATTCAAAAGTATGGGATCATTTGCATACTACCAACAATCTCCATGAATCATATGGTTAGTTCCCTGATTTTCCTTATCACATTTGCCTGCAACACAACAAAAACAAACACACTGCATGAATTCCAGGCTGCAAAAGTGTATGGAATTTAATATCATTGTATTGATAATCTATTGATGCCCTGATACTTCATATTTAAGAAATGCCGTCGTCAACTAACCAGTCTCCATTGCAAATCCTCAATAGACTTTTGTCTCTCCCAAACGTAGTATTTCATTGACTGCAGATAAGATGAAAAGAAGTGAGATATAAAGAAGCACTTGGCAAAATGGATATCTGGAGGGTGGAAATAAAGAATGATTTTAGGAGGGTTCCTACCCCTCGTCGTTGAACCTCAACTGATCTTTGTAACGCCTCTCTCTTTGTCAGGAGATTACTGGGTGATGATTTTGTTGGGCGGCGGTAATTCTTTCCACGGTAAAGTATTATGGCATGGCTATTTGTGAGCTTTTGTGTTGCTATTAGCATTCCTCCTGTCTCAATCTCAAGCAGCATTGATGTGTATGTTATTTGGTAAGCTTGATTCTGCTTGGTAATTACTTTCACAATCTCTTTATGCTTCCAGTGTTGATGAATCTCTTCAATTACCCCGTCAAATATACCACGTCTTCCTGCGAGGAAAACAAAGCAAAATAACGTTTGGGATCAGCAATAGGTAAGTAGCCTTTCTTGGTCACTACATGCATAAGAGCTCATATGACCAAAAATTCTGTGCAAGTGCAGAAAGCTATACCAAGGAGCACATGCTCATCCATTTTTAGGCCAATCTTTCGGAATATCAGTCTTTCCTCCTCTGTCAAGAGTTCTTTATCTGCAGATTGCTCTGAAGGGTTCCAAGAACCATGAAGCTTCGCAAGCGCTTGATTGGATCTCTCAATTTTTCTTGTAAGCTGCAGCGACCATCAGTTTTATTCCATTAGGTACTATAAGAAAGGTTAGATTTGAAACAAGAACACAAATGTAAGATTGGAGCTTACAATAAAAAGTCTCCGTTGCTGGTCTTTCAACTCTTTCTCCAGTCTATGCTTCTCGGCCTCTAGTTCTATCAAGGCCATGTTTTTTTCAGTTGTTTCGTGCACATGGCTAAGCTGGAAATCCTGATACTCTCTGAAAGATCCTACAGAACTTTCCTCAGATGGTAAACCAGCGAACATCTGAAGTGAGTCCATCACCGTTAATCGGGCTTCTTCTTCCTTCACCTGCTGGGCATCTACCCAAGCCTCTTGCTCAATAACAGATCGTTTAACTCCACCAGGAAGAAAATCCTTGCCTCTATATAGAATAATGAAATCTTTGTTTCTCAATATGATAGTTCCTCCAGTAAGATGCTGCACTGAGAAGATTCAGTGTCATATAGACGAAGGTGCAACAACTATTTCTGATACAAAGAAGTAAGAAAGCATGAGCATTTAATTGCTTATGTTTAGTCTAATTTAGTATTATAGCCTTCACAATATTTTGTACAGTATATATGTTTGATACTGAAATGCACCAACTATGATGAACTTTTTACAGGGCAAGTATCATAAACAGATTTCATGAGGAAGAGCACTTGCCTTAAGATTCCATGCCATTTGCTCATTATTGGTATTCTGGATACCCACTTTCACTGCAATCTTCGCTATAAGACTCTTTTCCCAAAGCTTTAGCACAGCAGCTGCCAAACCTTGTAGTCTTGTATTTCTACCTAACAAAGATTAGTTGGCACAAATTTATAAGCCTCTTATGATATAGTTTTCTTGTGATTCTACATTATTTCTTGTGGAACAATAAGGTGATGTACGCATAAGACGGTAAGAGTGCCAGAAGCAGTTAATACTTAATCATCCTGTAAAAGCATGGCTATTTGGACAAGTGCAAAGTCTGGAAGGTAATAGCATAATCACCTAGAGCAAAATGTGTCGGCAAAGGACGTGCAAGCTTGCGCAGGTATGTCAGCTCCTCGTCTGCTAGTGTTGGTCTCACACCAGGAGGGCACTGTCTAAATGGAGTTTTGAAGCCTGGAACAACTTCTGGGAGGAGATCAGCATCCACAGGCAATGGCGTGTTCCACCACCAATCTACAAACCGAGGGCCCAAGCTGTCCAACAGTCTGTTGACTTCTCTCTCATAGAGCGTTCCTTCGACAGGTTCTTCATATGCGTGAACAGCAAGGCTTGGATCAATCTCTCGGAAAACACCATGAGCATCACCATTACGATTTGTTGAAGGCTCAGTGTTGCTTTCGTGTTTCCATTGGGGTTCAGGCGCAGTACATTCTTCAGGGGGAACTCTCTGAATATCAGCTATGGACTTGTGACGATGTTTTGTGTTTTCTTGATAATTACTTCCTCTGTAAACAAAATGAAGGTCTCCTTTTGTCCAAACAACTAAACCTCCTGATTTTATCTGATAAAAAAGGAAGTCCAGCAAACAAGATTTGAGACTTGACTCGGGCATGGTAATTGTGTAATCAAAAAACTAAAATAGTTGATAAGTAAACAAATTTCACTCTGCATTAAAATTATCTCAAACCATAATTTCAGTAGGACACAACTGGTTGCCCTCACAAAATAACTCTTCACTCAATAAGAGCCTCTGCGGAACAGAGCATAGGAATTTGAAAAACATGAATATGATAGAAATTGGATGCCATAACGTGTTCTGTCCTAATTGTCTTACCGGAAGAAAAGGAAAAAAACCGGTAGGTCGAATGGAACATTTTCTTTGAAATTGAGTGAAAAGTAGCACACAACAAGAGGAAATCTTATATCCTACAAATCAAACAACCTCTATGGGCTAGAACTGAAGTCCTACAAAAATTTCTTTCAGTTGAAGAGGCCATTAAAAACTCAGATGTACCAAACATCAGAAGTGGTGGCCAGAGGATGTCAACATTTCCAACCATAATTGGCAGACAATAGACTGTCTAGCTAGCTTACTACAACACCCATGAATCCACCGGTGTCAGCCATGAGGACATCGAAATCTCATATTTATTTGCCACTAGAATTCACATTTGCTCTGTCCATGAAGCAGAGCTGCATCAAACCGCAGCTAATTAAGCACCCACAACAAAAATGGAGCTAATTGCCTACTCACCTCGAGGATCTCCCTCGCTCTGTCCATGCACCGCCGGAGCGGCTCGACGACCCGGACGGCGGCGAGCTCCTGGCCGCCGGACCACACCCTGCGCACGTCCTCCACCACCGCGTCCGTCACCCCGGCCTTCTTGGCCCGCACCCACCCGTCCGCCACCCCGCGCGCCGCCCGCCGCAGCCGCTCCAGCTCGGCGGGATCCAGCAGCCGCTCCGCGGGGGTGGGCTCCCGCGCCTTCTTCTGCCGCCGCAGCGCGGCCTTCAGGCCCTCGTCCCGCGCCGCGGACCACGGGACCGGCCTCCCCTTCCCGCCTCCCCCCGCCTCCGCTCCCCGGCATTCCTCGACCGGGAGGTGGAACAAGGGGACGGCGCCGCGGGTGCTGGGCCTGGGCCTCGGGCTAGGCGGGTCGGAGAGCTCCAGGGAGCGGACCCGGCGGATGATGCCGAGCACGGCGCGGCGGGTGCGGCCGCCGGGCACGCCGGCGCTGAGGGGGCTGGTGGAGGAGCTGGTTTTTCGTTGCGGCTGCGGCTTCGAACTCGAAGGGGCCTCTGAAGGGTGTGGGGGGGTCACGGTGGCGGGGGCTTTGGGGCCGTGGAGCCACGGCGGCGGCGGCGGCGGCTGCTTCGGGGACGGGGAGAAGAGGGGGAGTGGAGGTGGCGCCATGGCGGCCGAGCTCCGCGTCTGCGATGTGTGTGCTGGAGAGCGGAAACTAGTGAGGATAAGTGGGCCCCACAATTAACAATATGAAATATGTCTATTATTATTATTTATTTTTATAGGACTGAAGTAAAAGATCTTATGGAACTTTATTGATAAATTATTTAACACTGTATATTTATAGCCACTAAAAGAGAGTTTATGGAATGACTCCCACAACAGATAAGAGTTCATTTTGTGTTAAAAAAATAGATAAGAGTTCATTTCTTAAAAAAAAAACAGTTAAGAGTTCATGATATTATAACGCGTATAATCGTGGGACAACGTTGCTGAAAAACACTAGTAGTGATAATTTGACGAACTTTCTAAACTCATGTTCTGGCGCCCCTCCTTAAGAATTCCACCTCTAACTTCCCCATCAGATCTCCCTTCTGCTCGCCTTTGGCGACCATGTGGTCAGCGCTGGATTCGATGGATTTCTGTATCGTAGGTCTAATGGTGAGTAAGTGTCTTCGACAAATAAAATGATGGTATTTTGGAACTTGTCGTAATGATTCTTCACCTCCCCTTGGGGCCACGCAGGTGACGAAAAGCCGTAGGGGAAGATGATCCTCAACGGCTGATCCTTCGGTGGTATTCCTTAGTCGGTTCCATGGCGAAGCTTTGGCCCGTCCAGCTTCACCCCACTTTTTTTCTTTTTTTCTTGTTGGAATAAATCTCAATTAGATGGTTTGTTGGATGACATAATTTCTCCTTTTCGTCCACTTTTTGGATTTAACATTTCAAAACTATCAGTCCAGCAAAAGAAATATTGTACTCCCTCCGTTCCTAAATGTAAGTCTTTGTAGAGATTCCATTATAAACAGCATACGGATGTATATAGATGCACTTTAAGTTTAGATTCATTCATTTTGCTCTGTATGTAGTCCACCTAATGAAATCTCTACAAAGACTTATATTTAGGAACGGAGGGAGTATAAAATGATTTATTTGCATATACATGTGTCAAAATAAGTTTTTTTAATGCCTGAGTTAGGCTGCAGAGCCCCAAATATCCTCTGACGGGTTGAGCCGCGCCCTTCCATTCCGCCGCTAGGGTGTGGAGGGATCACGGTGGCAGGGGCTTTGGGGCCGTGGAGCCACAGCGGTGGCAGTTGGCCAGCATGAGACGGGGAGAAGAGGGGGAGCGGAGGTGGCGCCATGGCAACTGGGCTCCACATCTGCGATGTGTGTGTTGGAGAGCAAAAGGTAGCGAGGATAAGTGGGCCCCATAGTTGGTTTCATGGTGAAGCTTTGGCCCGCCCGGCTTAATCCCCATTTCTTTCTTTTTTTTGTTGGAATAAATCTCAATTAGATGGTCTATTGGATGATATAGTTTCTCCTTTTCGACCACTTTTTCATTTAACATTTCAAAAATATCAGTCCAACAAAAGAAAAATTGTATAAAATGATTTGTTTGAATATACAGGTGGCACAGTCAGTTTTTTTTGAGGTGGCAGAGTCAGGCTGCAGAGCCCCAACCAAAGGGACCTCCTATACGCCGCGCTTTGCGGCAAATTGGCGGCGTGCCGCACAGAGAGGGACCCGACTGGGCCGGTCCATGGAGTTCTACCGCAGGATGCAAAAATACTGGAGAATAATGAAGCACGCGTGACCCAGGAATCAAACCTGAGACCAGCTGCGTACTAGCATGCACTAGTAGCTACTCCAACTAACCACTACTGCTGTCAAATAAAGCAGTGCACAACTTAAAGAAGTAGTCATAAATGTAAAACAGAAACGGTATCCTGCAGCGACCTGGAACCAGTACTGTAGAAAATTAGCTATTGTAGCGAATCTGAATTAGTTACTGGGGTGAACATTTTTTAATGCATATTTTGAAAAAGTATCAACATTTCTCGAATTCCTGAAGAAGAAAACGGAGACAGAAACATTTTTCTGAATATGTGAACAAAATATTGAAAAAGCTATGCTTTGGTTTATTCAGTTTCCATGCGTGCTAATGATTCCAAGTTTCCAATTGTCCGATTTACAGCGCTAATATCTAAGAATAACAACAGTGACAAAACACAACACTTTTTGATTTATTCGAACAAATCTTGAAAATTATGAACACTTTTAAGGTAAGTAATGTTTCAAAGTTTGAACATTTGTGAAACAACGCGAACAAATTTTGAAACTCCAAACAAATTTTTTGAATACATGAATAATTTTAAGAACAGGAACATTTTTTGAAATTTCCGAACAAAAAGTTGAAAAGCTGACCATTTATTGAATCTGCGAACAATTTTTTGAAAACACAAACAAATTTTTAAAAAACACGAACAATTTTTGAAAAATGGGAACAAATGTGAAATTCCAATTTTTTTTAAAAAATGAACAAATTTGGAAATGTGAACATTTTATAAAAATCACGAACAAATTTTGGAAACACAAACAAAATTTTGTACATTTTTTGAAAAGAATGAAATGTTTTCTGAAACCTGAACAAAAAAATTCGAACATCTTTTTTAGAACCGAACAAAGTATTGAATATACCGAACTTTTTTTAAAATTGCGAACAATTTTTGAAACTGAAACATTTTTTGAAACCCCGAACATTTTTTTAAAAGTTGTCAAAAGTTTGAACAAAAACATTCGTAACAATTTTGTTAAAACACAATTTTTTTTGAAAATTCCGAACAAGTTTTGAAAAATGCATACAGTTTTTGAATTTGTGAACAAAATTTGAAAACAAGAATTGTTTTCAAGTTCTGAACATTTTTGTAAAAGTGCGAACATTTTCCAAAAAATACGAACATTTTTTGAAAAAGAAAAATAAACTTGAAAAAAAAGAAAAAAATAAATAAAAACGAAACAGAAATAGAAAAAGAAAGGAAAATAAAAAACCGATTCAGGAACCTTCTAGAAGGTTTCCAAAACCGGAAAAAACCAGCTGGAAACCTCTAGAAGGTTCCCAAAACCGGGAACCCTGGGACCGTTAAGCGGGCCGGCCCGTTGCGTCGCTGCTTGTCGCTCGCCTGTGCGAAGCGCCGATAGTTTGAGGCAACGAGCGGCAAATAGGAAATTCCCCAACCAAATCCCCTCGGTCCGTTCCATTCCGCCGCTAGGGTTAGTGCCGCCGGTCCGCTGCCGCCGCCGCCGGCCGACGCGTCCCTCTTCCTCCTCCGCCCTCTCGTCCCTGAAGCTGCCCCGAGGTTCGAGTCGTCGCCGCCGCCGCCCCAGACAGGTAATCCTGCAATCCTGCAATCTTGAATAAAAAGTGACAAATCTTGCAAAATCTGCATAGTAGCCAAATCCGGCAATCCATTGCTTCATACTGCACAAATGGAAGATTCCTAGCTAGTAAGAGCATATGAGCTTAACCTGTATGTAGACTCTAGTGCAGAAACAATAGCCTAAGCTTTGCACTACACAAATGGGAGCATTCCCCATGTCCAGGTTGCTATGATTCAGCAGGCTGATGTGATTATGTAGTTACCAGTGAAGCTGTTTATCTGGTAGGATTGGTCATGACATGTCTGTTTTTTCTTTCCCAGTTCTACCAAACAAGCAGGTGGTGTGCTCTAGTAGTTGATATCTGTAATTACACTTGAATTCTCAGTTTTTGTCAGTGGCATGGAAGTGAATTTAGGATTTAAGGGAGAGACCGATACGGCTCCTCCTTGTTTCATCAGAAATAAATTGCTTGCATTAGGAAATTGTTCAACTGTCTACTTCTGACAACAATATTATTTCCTGTTCTGGGTTTCAAGTTCTGATCCATTTTCTCTAACTTTACAGTGCCACACAGACCTAGCAGCTAGCTACCTCTGAAGGAAAAAAAAAACTTGCGGCCATCATGCCAGCAGCACCGCCGCCGACGCTCCCTGAGGAGCTTGTCGAAGAGATCCTCCTCCGCATCCCGCCCAACGAGCCTGCCGGCCTCCTTCGCGCCTCCCTCGTCTGCAAGTCCTGGAGCCAGGCTGTCTCCCATCGCGGATTCCGGCGCTGCCTCCACGATTTCCACGGGGCACCCCCTGTGCTCGGGTTTCTCCATGATTGGGACGACGAGGACATCCCCGACTTCATCTCCGCCACTGTGTGCCCTTCTCCCTTGCCGTCCCAGACAGGTGGCTCTGGCAGGCTGTCGACTGCCGCCACGGCCGCGCCCTCTTCCTCTCTGATGACCCTGATGCTGAGGAACTCCTGGTGTGGGAGCCAATCACGGGTACCCAGCAGCGTGTGCCAGTGCCCGTGATGTCTGATATCGGCCACACAACCGCCGCAGTGTTCTGCACAGCAGACGGGTGCGACCACTGCAACTGCCATGGGGGCCCTTTCTGCGTTGTCTTCGTCTTCTCCGTCGACAGCGAAGACCCTGACGACGGGGAATATGACACGGCGGCATGTGTATACTCGTCAGAGACCGGTGCTTGGGGCGAGCTGACCTTGATGCATGGGGAGTTCTACATGCATTTCACATATTATTCCAGTGTGCTTGTTGGGGAGTCTTTGCTCTACTTCGTGACTGATGGTGGGTTGATCCTGGAGTATGACATGGCAATGCATGGGCTGACTTGGTTCAAGGCACCATACTCTTGCTACTCTAAGGGTATACCCAGTTACATTCTCATGCCGGCGGAGGACGGTGGATTGGGACTCGTTGAAGAATTGGATCCGCATCTAAAGTTGTGGTCAAGGGAGATGACTAATGCCCGATGGATACCCAGCCGGATCATCAACTTGGGAAGTTTGTCTCTAAATGGTGCTCAAATGGGTGCAGCATGTCCGGTCCATGTGTTGGGCTTTATGGAGGGAGTAAACGTCATTGTCGTGACCACGGCTGCCGGCCTCTTCACCGTTCAAATACAATCAGAGGAGATAACCAGGGTGTGCGATGATCATGGATATGGTAACCTGATTCCTGTTGTCGGCTTCTACACTCCTATGCCCCGAGGTGAGCACATGAGAAAAAGGGTAGCAGCTTAACCAACTAGTGGTTGAAAATTAGTTTTTTCTTTTCTTTCTGTGGATGTGCTTCTTGGTGCAAATTCGATTGGCTTTGTAGCTAGCTTGACCAGGCTGTTTCCTTCATGTTACAGTGGCAGAAGCTGAAGCATAAGCCGGTGGGTCGCATTGATGAAAATGGTGAATCCTGGAGTGCGGCCTGATCGACAGAGGTGGAGTTGGCCTTGTATGTTCCTCACAATTTTGTGCCATCTATCTGATCTTATCGTGGGTTGAGGATCTTGTTAAGCCATTGGGCCTTTTGGTCTTTTCCTTGAAATTACACCAAACATATTTGTTTTATTTTCTCTTGGAGTCACCATGCTTTCTCAAATATGCACAATCCTCACTCTGAACCCACCTATTCTAGGACAGGTTGTGCCAGATCTTCTCAATTCTGGAGAGCCTTGCATGCCATAAAAAGATGGTTTAAGTCAGGGTTGGCTTATAGGGTGGGAATTTCTTATGTCTGGCTAGTGGACACACCTTTAGGAATTCAGTTTAGTACCCTGTTTTCTTGTTGTGACTTGTGAGCAACAAAATGAGGTGGTTTTATCCTTGGTGAATGGGAACTACTTCAAGCTTTGCTGCCAGTTAGCGGTGTGTGGTGGCTTTAGCTGGTGGTTTTCATTTTGTCGAGAGTGTTTTGTCAGCTTGCGACGTGCACCTTTATTTTCTGGCTGTTTTGCGGGATCTATCTGTTGTTTCAGAGCGTCGATGGCCTCGTAAAGCTTTCAGTAAAAGCTGGGCCTTGGGGTCTTTCCTGTAAAATACACCAACTGTCATTTCATTTTGTTCTCTCAGCCATGCATGCACACTCATCTGGACACTCACTAGTCACAAATTATATATGCTCTTATCAAGTGCGCAATCCAGGAATGGACAATATATAATAGTTGTGCTGCAGCTTAATAGTAGTGTTCACGTATCTGAATAGCAAGCAGTACGTCAGGTTTTTCAGAGTTAACAGGCTAGGTAGGTAAGGATGAAGCAACAGCTGCAGCAACGTTTTCTTCTCAGGTCCTTGCTTGCTACAACTGAACTGCATTTTAACAATTAAGTTTCAGCCTTGTAAGTAAAGTCGACAGCAGGAGGAACGAAAACAGAGGAGGCGGTGGTGCCCCAACGCCGTGTTTCGAATCTTGGACCATAGCTTCTTCCTCAGGGTTCAGGTTTGTCAACCTCTTGACGCACACCTGCGTAGAAAAACCCAAATCATCCATCATCCACATGTAACGTACCATGTTTAAAGTCATGGATCACGACCACAGGATGTAATCAATTTCCTCCGAAATCGTTGACCATATGCGTCGAGACTCACTGCCGGTTCCTTTTGTTGTTTGGATGAAACAACCAATTTAACTTCTGAATGCAGATTTCTACATTCATCCTTGGCTGTGAATTGTTCTGCAAGCAGAAACCCAGCAATGAAAATGGAAGACTAGGAAAATGATGAACAAGGTAGTTTCTACATTCATCATGAAACTCGGAAAATGATGAGCAAGATATGACTGCTCAGTAGTTACTTTGAGTCTGTTGGTCGACAGTTAAAAGCCAGCTGAAACTCTGACAGTTGACACACAAACATTATCATCATACGTACTCCACAATGTCCACCCTTCTCCAACGGCGGTACCGATACCTCTCCAACATTATGCATGTTGCTCAGCCTCGTGCATCGTGGCTTGATGCGTTGCGTTCCACGGTTTAACATTCTATCTAACATGACGATTACAGAGCTTTCATCCGGACTCTTGGAGTCACCATGGTTTCTCAAATATGCAGAATTCTTTCTTGACATGATGTCTGGGCCAGACTGGCTGGGGGGCACACCATTAGCAATTCAGTTCAGTACCCTGTTTTCTTGTTGTGACTTGTGAGCAACAAAATGGGGTGGTTTTATCCTTGGGGAATGGGAACTACTGCAAGGTTTGCTGCCAGTTAGTGATCTGGTGGTTTTCATTTTGTCCAGTGTCTTTTGTCAGCTTGCGACGTGCAACTTTTATTTTCTGACAGTTTTTGTGTGATCTATCTAGTGTTGCAGAGCGTCGAGGGCCTTGTAAAGCTTTGGGTAAAAGCTGGGCCTGGGGGTCTTTCCTCTAAAATACACAAACTGTCATTCCATTATGTTTTCTCTGCTATGCATGCGCACTCATCTGGACACTCACTAGTCACAAATTATATATGCTCTTATCAAGTGCGCAATCCAGGAATGGACAGTCTATACAAGTTGTGCTGCAGCTTAATACGTAGTAGTGTTTATGTATCTGAACAGCAAGCGGTACGCCGGGTTCGTCAGAGTTAACAGGCTAGGTAGGATGAGGCAGCAGCTGTAGCACTTGAACGTTTTCTTCTCAGGTTCTTGCTTTGCTAGAACTGAACTGCATTTTAATAGTTAAGTTTCAGCCTTGTAAGTGAGTCGACGGCAGGAAGAATGTATGCACTGATCAGCATACAGCAAACATTCATGATCTTCCAAGGCCGTCATCGTCATCTCGCATGTAGGCAAGAGGGAACGAAAACAGAGGGGGCCCTGTTTTGAATCTTGGACCTTCAGGGTTCAGGTTCAGGTTCGTCAAGAGGCTGACGCACACCTGGGAAGAAAAAACCTGAATCATCCATCATCCACATGAAATGTACAGTAACATTTTTAAAGTCGTGAAACACGACCACTGGATGGAATTAATCGCCTTTGAAATCGTTGACCACGAAGCACTTCGTCGAGACTCATTGCGGGTTACTTCTGTAGTTCTGTTTTTTGGATGAAACAACCAATTTAACTTCTGAATTCAGATTTCTACATTCACCCTTGGCGGTTAATTATTCTGCATGCAGAAACCCAGCAATGAAAAATGAAAGACTAGGAAAATGATGAACAAGGTAATTTCTACATTCATCATGGATATGACTGCTCAGTCATTACTTTGAGGTGAAACATTATCATACATACGCAATGTCTACCTTCTTCAGAGTATTATGTAGCTGGTGGTAGCATCTATGAATGAAAAAATTGACCTGTTCCTTCCAATATTGCACGAAACTTGTTTTGATTAGCGTCGATCGAGGCATATTCAGAAAATAAAGGCCGAAGAGGGATCAATACTTGCAAGTGAGGACAATCGCAGACAACGAATTTCCCAAGACTGGGCAACAATGAATCCTTCTCCATTTTGAAGCCATGATGTTTCTCAAGCCAATCAAACATCTTGAGTGCATGGCAGCTCCGGATCTCCAGTACCCTTAAACTAGAGTTCAGATCTCCCAGTGAAGTGCAAACACAACTCTCCAACTCCGCATTTCAACTAAAACTTACCGATACTTCTCTAACTTTCCGTGTGTTGCTTAATTTCAACCATGTAAGAAACGGAAACCTTCCCAGAATTCAAATGCACTTCGCAATTTGAAAAACCTCTTACTACGGGGCTTGTTGATAGTGTGATTATCTGCAAAGAGGTACGGCAACCATCCAATGCTTGATTGAAAAACTTGCTCGAAACTTGAGGCAGTGAAGGTGAACTATGCTCAACATGACCGTCATCAAGTCTTAGATACTGAATGAAAATCAGCAGATGTTGCAGACAAATGCAGCACTCCCAAATGATGTTCCTTCTGAATTACTTCTTGGAGGCTTTGAAGAAGAAAGAGTCATACTGCACAATTAATACAAATGTTCTCAGTTCTGTCACTGATGCAAATGCACTTCATAATTTTATTCAAACTTCTCACTGCAGGGCTTGTTGATAGTGTGATTATCCATAGGGTATGCAGAAGGAGTTAGTATTGGTAAATGGTGTACTGTTTGCAATATTTCATTGCAACATATACTATCCATTGTTGCAAACTCCGTTCTTGAAACAACCCTTGCAAAATCATGCATAAGAACACTAATGGGATAGGGAGTTTGTTTGCCTGAATAGAAGATTTCTTCATTTGCTTCAACCTGCTCAATAAGCCCGGGTTCACCAAGTCAGTCAGATAGGAATGCCCCATCTACTCCGAACTCCAACTTGAATGATCACACTTGACAAATCCCTATGAAATCCACATAAGACTAAATCCTCGGCAGAAAATTATAATTGTATGGGAATATAGAACAATATGAGAAGCACTATTGTAAATGGAAAAACAACTTGTCATAGCAAAGATTTAAAGACACTAGTGAGTTGCAGGGATTTCCAATATTCACTCCTCAGATTGTTGAGGAAACACAGGGCCCGGGATGAGAGGGGGAAACAACCCCCGCATCCTCCCCTGAGCTGGCGACTCAGAGGGGCACAAACCCTAGTCGTTGGTACCCGCCACTTCTCCTTCCTCCCTCTGTCACCGCCGGAGGAAGGCGTCGAGGCTAAGCCCAGGCGAGCCTCGATAGTGGCGGGGATCACCTCCCTCGTGGTGGTCGGGTGGCCTGGGGCACCCGGCTCATGGGGTGCGTCCCCGATCTAATCCACGGTGGCACGGCAATTGCACCCGTCGGCTGCATATAGGGCGACCACTTGGAGAGTGGAGACGATGGGTGGGTGTGGCGGCATGGATGTGGAGCCGTGGTGGTTAGGTGGTGATCGCGGGATCTTCATCTGCAGGCTGGTCTCCGGCGGATCGATCGGATGTGCTTTGCCAGGGGCCGGTGTGCATCGGGCTCTCTCTTTGGATGTGGACGGCGGCTTGGTGATAGTCTCCGATGAGATTTGATCAAGGTGTTGGCCTTCGCGCATCGCGATAGCTACTGGCTGGCGGCGCTACGGTCCATGGCTTGTTGGAGGTTATCAAGATCCGATTAGGCGGATGATTGTGACCACAAACTGTATGCAGAGATTTCCTATGACTCCTAGCGATGGTGGTCATCGAAAGGTCTTTGGAGGTTCATCTCTCCTAATCCGGTGGTTGACTTTGGTTGTGAGATACAACTTATGGACGATGACTTGATGAAGAGGGATGTTTGTGCAGTGATGGCGATTGCATCGCATGTAACTGTTGGGATGTGAAAACTGCTGGCAACAACACATGAGTGACTTCGATTGTTGTGCTACTCGAGCACCCGGTCTCGAGCTCCGGGCGAAATCCTAGGTCGACATGAGTGGTTATACCTAGTAATGACTATGTTTTTCTTATGCCGTTACCTTGTTGAAGGCATTCCTCGGATATGCTTGGACTAACTCTTCATGGTGAAAACCTAGATTTTGACCTTGTGGTTGGATCTGATGATGGTGGCGCTTGAGTGTCACTTCCTTCCTAAAGGCGTTCCTATTGAAGAACCTCGTCGTTCATGTGGTGTCATGAGATGGTTGGTGCGGATATGGTCATTGTTCTAGTTTGTCACGTCAGAGATCTGATCGCTTAGATTTTTTTTCTTTTTTCTTAGCTTATGCATAGTTTTGGTCTTATATGTTGCTAGTTATTGGCATCTTTTCACGTGTGTGAGTTGATGTTGGCTGTGTGCATACTAGTATGCAGAGGCTGGGTGTGTGCTCATGATGTTATGTACCTTCTTAATGCTTTATTTTGAGCCAATAAAATCCTACTTTCTTAAAAATTCCTTGCATAGTTAGTCTAATGTTTGTCTTAACATGCTTCCTTAATAGTGCTCCCACAGTTTGTGCTGCTAATGGGTTTCCTGCTTTCAGTGGCTTCCACCTCCAAAATTCTTAAGAGGTTTTGCAGAACTTCCACCACCTATCGGAAATGAGTCTGAACGTCCATTGGTTAGACCTTACGGCGACACGTGAGTTATCATTTAATCCATGCATTGTAGATTGGCACACCTTGAGGTGTTTTTTATATACCACATGACATACCTTGGGATGTGTTAAAACTTATATCTATTTTCTTGTCCTAGGCACTGGTTAGAATTACCTACTCTAAGAAAAAATGTGAGAAAGCCAAATGGTGTGCTAACGATCCTTTTAAAGACGCATCATCCTGGTTTGGTTGAGCAAAAAGGAAAACTTGTGTTTGCATCAACTTGGGAACACTATAAGCTAAAGCCCAATGATGGGGGTCGTCCAAAAGCTGAGGAAATCGAGGAAGAATTTTGGGTAACAGATCTGGTTCCTTTTTGAAGTGTATTGTTGTAGTAAATATAAGTAACAGTTGATTTCTTTTACAAGTGTACTACTCTAGTAAGTATAAGTAACAATTTATTTTCTGTGACCTATATTGCAGCTGAGGTTTAGGCATGAGGCTGAGTATGAAGCAAGTGCAAAGCTCCATATTGGCAGGTGTTGCAACCAACTCCTGGCTAGTGTTCTGTACTATGCTCGCATACAGGCCGTAAGGGACCATTATTACAAACTTGAGAATCGCAGACTGAAAGAAAAATTCGCTGGACGACATTATCTTGAAAAACATGAGTACATGGCTGTCAGACCATGGTGGTGCACTGTTGTTTCCTGGGAGGCCTTAGTTGATGAATGGTGTGATGATAAATGGATTGCGACATCTAAGAAAAATCGTATAATCGCCTCAACTCTAAGTACAAGGCCGATAGAGGTGGATCTAATTCCTTGACAACAGTTTGCCAAAAACTGGTACCCTCCTAACTTTTGAATAAATTAAGTAAGTTTTTTTATGTAGTAACTTAGTTTTTCTTATCTTAGTCTGAGAAAGAAGGAAGAGAGGTATCTAAGATTGAGGCATGGATATACACACATAGAGGAAAAGATCCAAAGAATCCTGATGCGTTAAATAGCGTTGAAGCCACGGAATGCTTGGTATAGTATCCATCCATTACTTGATACTGAGTTTATGTTTTGTTTTGTAGTACATTATTTTTTAATCATCTTTGCATATTGTTTGCCATCTAAAGGATTCATACAAAGAGAAGGTTGTAAGCATGCGTGGTGAGGACTATGATTGGAAGCATTCTCCTGTTGAACCACAAGCCCTTTATGAAGCTGGTGGTGGGAAGCCGCACGGAAAGTGGCCACTATTGAATGGTGTTGTGGAGGGTAAAGAGGCTCTTAAGGAGGTGCAGATCAAACGCTCTTCGTCTTCGTCAAAGCGCCAACGACTAGAACATGATAAAAGGATTGCCCAACATAACGAGTTAATGAAAAGACATGCACAAAGTATGGTTGATTGGGGGAAATCTGTGCAGACTACAGTGGAGAGTAGCCTTGGTGGTGTGCACAAGTTTCTAATGGTGTGTATATTTCTTTTGTGCAGCCATTTTCTTTCTATTGTAGCCACTTGACATAACTTTCTCATTTGTCTAAAAAATTTCAGACCATCGCATCCCTTCAAGGAATTCCAGGGCCTGAGATTCCATGCATTGTTATACCCCCACCTCCAGCTTTTCCAACTTTAACCACTTCGTCTCCGATCTTTTCTCCAGAAATGGTATGTACCTATGTTTTTTTAAATGCAATAGCACCAAATAGGTAAATGAGAACAGAAAAGGAATATGTTGTGAGTATATCAGCAAATGTGCAACACTGAGTGAAAATTCCCAGAATAGTGGTCGACATATGGTTGCACTTTGTTTTTTTGTTTCAAATTTTTGGCCAAATAGTGCCTGAATTGGTATTTTAATTTTACTTCTTAATGGGTTTGGCAAATATGATTGAGAATTTCCCAGAATACTAGGCATCATATGGTTGTCCTTCTGTCAAAATTTCATAATTTTCTGGGCATTTGTTATTTTGGTTCATTTTTTTTGCCAAATAGGGGTTGAATTGGTATTTCCATTTTATTTTATTTAATTGGTTAGGAAAATACGATTAAAATTTTCCCAGAATACTAATAATGACATTTGTGCAGCCCTCCACCGGCGAATCAACAAATGATGCCGAAAATATAGATAATACATTGCATGGAGCGGAAGATGGAATGTTTGGCGGCTTCTTTGATGCAAATGGTAATGATGCGAATGGTGTTGTTGCTGGAACTTTCCCCCCACCTGGTGATGATTTACCTACATTTTGAGATATCTCTCATCATGGGAAGGAAGTGGTCTGAACTTTTTTTGTTGATTAATTGGAAGCAAATGGACAACTATCCTTTTGGCCATGCACTTGGTTATGGTTGTGATGTCTTGGATCAGTGACTTATATGACGCATGTTGTATTATTCTAGGCTACTAATTGGCAATCCTAGGTAGATGACATTTTGTGAGTTCTAGGTACGGAGCTAGATGCCATGTTTTGTAAAGAGTGGTACTATTGTGTAAACTCTTTGATGTTGCCATGTATAATGATGGTGGTTGAAATACATAATTTATGTGACTGTTTTCTAATTTTTGGAGTGATTATATACAATTATTTGTAATAGTTTAATTTCTACATAACAATATTAATTTTTCTAATAATGCAATATTTTGAAATAATGATTCCCTAGGGTTTGTAAACCCAAGGGATGTAAAATGGACAAAAGGCAGCTACCGTTACACAATATTTCCCTAGGGAGTGAAACTAACCCAAAGGATATCTACTTTACAGGTCAGCATGCTTGCTAGCTGTCGCTTGTTTCCTAGGGTACAAAACCCAAGGGAAAAAGAACTATACCTAGGGTATTCTTTCCTCACCCTAGGGAAACTGAGATTCCCCACCAATGGTTCCCTAGGGCGATTTCCCTAGGGGATACACTAGGGAAACCCCTTTCCCTAGCGTTTTTGCCCATTTGCTTAGGGTATCAGGCCCTAGGGCTATTTGCAAAATCTAGTAGTGACGGATTTCTCCCGACCCAAAACAACAAACACCACCCCGGACGATCCGTAGTGCACCACCCAACCTGCTGCCCACCAGCCTGTGGCCCCACGGACACCGAACCAACTTTTCCGTCTCCCTGAGGCCACCGACACGAGACACCTCGAGGAGGGAAGAGGAGACAACGGGCTCGGGGGCATCCACAACTCAGCCGACCGAAGGGGGCACCCTCCATCGCCGCCAGGAGGCCAGACGGGCAGTGACGACAAGGGCCTACCAGGCCCCTCTTTGGACCGGCCGACCCAAATGGGTCCGACAGCCCTACCGCAACCAGCACGCCGGCCGATTAAGCCGCCACCACCCATAGACCACCAACGCCACCACTGTGGAGTCGTGCCGCCACACGTGACTGCCGGCCACCAACCAGATGGGCCCAATAGGGCCAAAATCTGGGTCGAACGGGCACACACCGGCCAGCCAAGACCAGCTACTCCGCGCATCGAGGGCACCCGAGGCCGCGGATCCCCACCGAACCACACCGCCGCCATCAGGGGCCCCATGCCCCTACATGCGCACGGGAAGAACATGTCCCGCCGCCTCACGGCACAGCGTGCTTGAGGCCGGTGACCATGCCAAGAATGGCGGTTAGGAGAGAGCGACAGGTAGGGGTGGTGGAGGGGACCGAGGGTTCGCCCGTCGCCCACGAGGGGTGGCTGGATGTCCTCCATTTTCCTTCCTTGATGCGTGAGAGGATGATAACGGTGAATTGGTTGACTCGCATAGCGAGTATATATACATCGCGACCATTTGTACGTGCACGTAACTGTTTTTGATGGAGCGAGGCACCCGACATGCGCGATCAACTCGACTTGCAATACAAAGCCTTAATTTAGGTCAAAACACCGAAGCGAATTCCATGACATCGCAAGTTTCACTCCACCGCAGCTCGATCGGCGCCACACACGTCTGACTAGCCTTATATCGACGAGATCTTTGTTTCACAATTGTCCACTCGTCTGGTCTGCGGTTGGTTTTGAGCCATCACCTTCACCTAGCTAGACCAGGATTCCAAGTGGTGGTCGGTTAGCTTGCTTGCCTCAGCTATTATATATACATGACATGACACATCGTGAAAAGCAGGAGCGAGGACGTCTCATTGCCGTACGCGTGAGATTGGGCCAACAGCAGCCGCCAAGCTCAACAGAGAAAAACCTAGCTAGCGGCCACCATGGCACCAGGACCGCTGCCGGAGTATCATTTGAGAAAAAAAGGACCGCCGCTGCCCTCCCGAGACGAGCTCGTCACGAGAGATCCTGCTCCGCATCCCGCCCGACGACCCGGCCAGCCTCCTCCGTGCCTCCCTCGTCTGCAAGTCTGAGCGAGGCCGTCTCCCAACGCTGGTTCCGGCATAGCTTCCACAATCTCCATCCATCACCCACCGCGCTCGGGGTTCTCCATGACTGGCATGACGAGGCCATCCCTACCTTCATCCCTGCCACCGCGTCGCCCTTCTCCCTCGCCGCCCCCGACCGCTTGCTCTGGCAGGCCGTCATTCGCCGCCATGGCCGCCCTCTTCCTCTCTAAGGACCGTCTTGAGAATTCTGGTGTGGGAGCCAATCACGGGTGACGGCCGACCGGAGGACAACCTCCACTGCCGCCCGTGAGCCGACGGACGTGGACGACAAGGGCCTACCAGCCCCTCTTGGACCGGCGGACCCAAATGGGTCCGGACAGCCCTTACCGCCATTGCAGCACGCCGGCCACGGCCGCCACCACCCATAGACCACCAACGCCTCGCCGCCACCACCAGAGTCGTGCCGCGCCGGGATCGCTGGCCCATCCCAACCAGATGGGCCCAATAGGGCCAAAATCGGGTCTAACGGGCTTACCCGGCCAAAGAAAGCACCACGCTATCAAGGCCGCATCGAGGGCACCCGAGGCCCGCGGATCCCCACCAACCACACCGCCGCCATCAGGGAGTTCCCATGCCCCTACGTGCGCATCGGGAAGAACATGTCCGCCGCCTCCCAAGGCGTGGCAGGTCCCGGTGACCATGCCAAGAATGGCGGTTAGGAGAGAGCGGCAGGTAGGGGGTGGCTGGAGGGGGACCGAGGGTTCGCCCGTCGCCCACGAGGGTGGCTGGATGTCCTCCATTTTCCTTCCTTGATGCAGGAGAAGATGATAACGGTGAATTGGTTGACTCGCGCCAGCAGTATATATACACACGACCATTTGTATGCGTGCGTAACTGTTTTTGATGGAGCGAGGCACCGACATGCGCGATCAACTCTCGGCTTGCAATACAAAGCCTTAATTTAGGTCAAAACACCAAACGAATTCCATGACATCGCATAAGTTTCACTCCACGCGCTCGATCGGGCGCCACACGTCATACAGCTAGCCTTATATCGATCGAGATCTTTGTTTCACAATTGTCCACTCGTCCGTCCGTCTTTGGTTTGAGCCATCACCTTCACCTAGCTAGACCAGGATTCCAAGTGGTGGTCGGTTAGCTTGCTTGCCTCAGCTATTATATATACATGACATGACACATCGTGAAAAGCAGGAGCGAGGGCGTCTCATTGCCGTCTGCGTGAGATTGGGCCAACAGCGGCCGCCAAGCTCAACAGAGAGAAAAACCTAGCTAGCGGCCACCATGGCACCAGGACCGCTGCCGAGTATCATTTGAGAAAAAAGGACCGCCGCCGCCCTCCCGGACGAGCTCGTAGGAGAGATCCTGCTCGCATCCCGCCTGACGACCGGCCAGCCTCCTCCGTGCCTCTCCTCGTCCGCAAGTCCTGGAGCGAGGCCGTCTCCCAACGCTGGTTCCGGCATAGCTTCCACAATCTCCATCCATCACCCACCGCTCGGGGTTCTCCATGGCCCGGCATGACGAGGCCATCCCTACCTTCATCCTCGCCACCGCGTCGCCCTTCTCCTCGCCGCCCCGACCGCTTGCTCTGGCAGCCGTCGATCGCCGCCATGGCGCGCCCTCTTCCTCTCTAAGGACCGTCTTGAGGAATTCCTGGTGTGGGAGCCAATCACGGGTGACGGCCGACGGAGGGGACAACCTCCATCGCCGCCATGTGAGCCGACCAGACGTGGCGACAAGGGCCTACCCGAGCCCTCTTTGACCGGCCCGGACCCAAATGGGTCCGGACAGGGCCTACCGCCACGCCGCAGCAGCAGCCGGCCACGGCAAAGCCGCCACCACCCATAGACCACCAACGCCTCGCCGCCACCACCGAAGTCGTGCCGCCCGCCACGGACTGCCGCCCGCTAACCAGTTGGGCCCAATAGGGCCAAAATCTGGTCTAACGGGCACACCCAGCCAGCGGAAGACCACGCTACTCCGCCGCATCGAGGGCACCCGAGGCCCGTGGATCCCCACCCGAACCACACCGCCGCCATCAGGGAGCCCCATGCCCCCCTACGTGCGCACGGGGAAGAACATGTCCGCCGCCTCCGTGGCAGCGTGGCGAGGCCAGTGACCATGCCAGCAGCGGCGGTTAGGAGAGAGCGACAGGTAGGGGTGGCTGGAGGGGGACCGAGGGTTCGCCCGTCGCCCACGAGGGGTGGCTGGATGTCCTCCATTTTCCTTCCTTGATGTAGGAGAAGATGATAACGGTGAATTGGTTGACTCACAAGAACGAGTATATATACACCTGCGACCATTTGTATGCGTCACGTAACTGTTTTTGATGGAGCGAGGCACCGACATGCGCGATCAACTCGACTTGCAATACAAAGCCTTAATTTAGGTCAAAACACGGAACGAATTCCATGACATCGCAAGTTTCACTCACGTGCGCCGATCGGGCGCCACACACGCATAGCTAGCCTTATATCGATCGAGATCTTTGTTTCACAATTGTCCACTCGTCCGTCCGTCTTTGGTTTCAGAGCCATCACCTTCACCTAGCTAGACCAGGATTCCAAGTGGTGGTCGGTTAGCTTGCTTGCCTCAGCTATTATATATACATGACATGACACATCGTGAAAAGCAGGAGCGAGGGCGTCTCATTGCCGTCTGGCGTGAGATTGGGCCAACAGCAGCCGCCAAGCTCAACAGAGAAAAAACCTAGCTAAGCGGCCACCATGGCACCAGGACCGCTGCGGAGTATCATTTGAGAAAAAAGGACCGCCTTGCCCTCCCGGACGAGCTCGTAGGAGAGATCCTGCCGCATCCGCCCGACGACCCGGCCAGCCTCCTCCGTGCCTCCCTCGTCCGCAAGTCCTGGAGCGAGGCCGTCTCCCAACGCTGGTTCCGGCATAGCTTCCACAATCTCCATCCATCACCCACCGCGCTCGGGGTTCTCCATGACTGGCATGACGAGGCCATCCCTACCTTCATCCTCGCCATCGCGTCAGCCTTCTCCCTCGCCGCCCCGACCGCTTGCTCTGGCGGGCCGTCATTGCCCGCCATGGCCGCGCCCTCTTCCTCTCTAAGGACCGTCTTGAGGAATTCCTGGTGTAGGAGCCAATCACGGGTGACGGCCGACCGGAGGACAACCTCCATCGCCGCCATGGAGCCGACTCAGACGTGACGACAAGGGCCTACCAGGCCTCTTTGAACCGGCCGGACCCAAATGGGTCCGGACAGCCCTACCGCCACGCCGCAGACGCCGACGGCAAGCCGCCACCACCCATAGACCACCAACGCCTCGCCGCCACCACCGAGTCGTGCCGCTGCCGGACTGCCGGCCGCCTAACCGGATGGGCCCAATAGGGCCAAAATCTGGTCTAACGGCACACCCAGCCAAGAAGCGACCACGCTACTCCGCCGCATCGAGGGCACCCGAGGCCCATGGATCCCCACCGAACCACACCGCCGCCATCGGGGAGCCCCATGCCCCCTACGTGCGCGCACGGGAAGAACATGTCCGCCGCCTCCGTGGCGCGTGAGGCCCGGTGACCATGCCACAAGGCCCGGTTAGGAGAGAGCGACAGGTAGGGGTGGCTGGAGGGGGACCGAGGGTTCGCCCGTCGCCCACGAGGGGTGGCTGGATGTCCTCCATTTTCCTTCCTTGATGCAGGAGAAGATGATAACGGTGAATTGGTTGACTCGCGCATAGCAGTATATATACACACGACCATTTGTATACGTGCGTAACTGTTTTGATGGAGCGAGGCACCGACATGCGCGATCAACTCGGCTTGCAATACAAAGCCTTAATTTAGGTCAAAACACCAAGCGAATTCCATGACATCGCCAAGTTTCACTCACGTGCGCTCGATCGGCGCCACACGCATCTGATAGCCTTATATCGATCGAGATCTTTGTTTCACAATTGTCCACTCGTCCGTCTGCAGTGCTGGTTTCAGAGCCATCACCTTCACCTAGCTAGACCAGGATTCCAAGTGGTGGTCGGTTAGCTTGCTTGCCTCAGCTATTATATATACATGACATGACACATCGTGAAAAGCGAGAGCGAGGGCGTCTCATTGCCGTGACGCTGGCGTGAGATTGGGCCAACAGCAACCGCCAAGCTCAACGAGAGAAAAACCTAGCTAAGCGGCCACCATGGCACCGGGACCGCTGCCGGAGTATCATTTGAGAAAAAAAGGACCGCCTTGGCCCTCCGGACGAGCTCGTCTGAGAGATCCTGCTCCGCATCCGCCCGGCGACGACCGGCCAGCCTCCTCCGTGCCTCCCTCGTCCGCCAAGTCTGGAGCGAGGCCGTCTCCCAACGCTGGTTCCGGCATAGCTTCCACAATCTCCATCCATCACCCACAGCGCTCGGGGTTCTCCATGGCCCGGCATGGCGAGGCCATCCCTACCTTCATCCACGCCACCGGCGTCGCCTTCTCCCTCGCCGCCCCCGACCGCTTGCTCTGGCAGGCCGTCGACTGCCGCCATGGCCGCGCCCTCTTCCTCTCTAAGGACCGTACTGAGGAATTCCTGGTGTGGGAGCCAATCACGGGTGACGGCCGACCGGAGGGGACAACCTCCACTGCCGCCGCGGAGCCGACCAGACGTGACGACAAGGGCCTACCAGGCCCCTGCTGGACCGGCCGGACCCAAATGGGTCCGGACAGGCCCTACCGCCACGCTGCAGCACGCCGGCCGACGAAGCCGCCACCACCGCATAGACCACCAACGCCGCCGCCACCACCGGAGTCGTGCGCCCGCCGGATCGCCGCCCGCCTAACCAGTTGGGCCCAATAGGGCCAAAATCTGGGTCTAACGGGCACACCCAGCCAGCAGCAGCACCACGCTACTCCGCCGCATCGAGGGCACCCGAGGCCCGCGGATCCCCACCCGAACCACACCGCCGCCATCAGGGAGCCCCATGCCCCCTACGTGCGCGCGGGAAGAACATGTCCGCCGCCTCCCGGCTGTAGCGTGTGAGGCCGGTGACCATGCCAGCGGCGGCGGTTAGGAGAGAGGCGACAGGTAGGGGTGGCTGGAGGGGACCGAGGGTTCGCCGTCGCCCACGAGGGGTGGCTGGATGTCCTCCGTTTTCCTTCCTTGATGCGTGAGAAGATGATAACGGTGAATTGGTTGACTTCGCGCAACGAGTATATATACACCACGACCATTTGTATGCGTCGTAACTGTTTTTGATGGAGCGAGGCACCGACATGCGCGATCAACTTCGGCTTGCAATACAAAGCCTTAATTTAGGTCAAAACATCAAAGCGAATTCCATGACATCGCAAGTTTCACTCACGCGGCGCTCGATCGGCGCCACACACGCATAGCTAGCCTTATATCGATCGAGATCTTTGTTTCACAATTGTCCACTCGTCCGTCTTGCTGGTTTCAGAGCCATCACCTTCACCTAGCTAGACCAGGATTCCAAGTGGTGGTCGGTTAGCTTGCTTGCCTCGGCTATTATATATACATGACATGACACATCATGAAAAGCGGAGCGAGGGCGTCTCATTGCCGTCTGCGTGAGATTGGGCCAACAGCAGCCGCCAAGCTCAACAGAGAAAAACCTAGCTAGCGGCCACCATGGCACGGGACCGCTGCCGAGTATCATTTGAGAAAAAAGGACCGCCCAGCCCTCCCGGACGAGCTCGTAGGGAAGATCCTGCTCCGCATCCCGCCCGACGACCCGGCCAGCCTCCTCCGTGCCTCCTCGTCGCAAGTCTCGGGCGAGGCCGTCTCCCCAACGCTGGTTCCGCATAGCTTCCACAATCTCCATCCATCACCCACCGCTCGGGGGTTCTCCATGGCCCGGCATGACGAGGCCATCCCTACCTTCATCCTCGCTACCGCGTCGCCCTTCTCTCCTCGCCGCCCCGACCGCTTGCTCTGGCGAGCCGTCATTGCCGCCATGGCGCGCCCTCTTCCTCTCTAAGGACCGTCTTGAGGAATTCCTGGTGTGGAGCCAATCACGGGTGACGGCCGACCGGAGGACAACCTCCATCGCCGCCGCGTGAGCCGACGGGCAGTGACGACAAGGGCCTACCAGGCCCTCGTTGGAACCGGCCGGACCCAAATGGGTCCGGACAGTTCTACCGCCACGCTGCAGCACGCCGGCCAGCGAAGCCGCCACCACCCATAGACCACCAACGCCTCGCCGCCACCACGAGTCGTGCCGCTGCCGGCCGCCGGATCGGCCCGCCCCAATTCCGCTTGGGCCCAATAGGGCCAAAATCTGGGTCTAACGGGCACACCCAGCCAGCAGCAGCACCACGCTACTCCGCCGCATCGAGGGCACCCGAGGCCCGCGGATCCCACCGAACCACACCGCCGCCATCGAGGCCCCATGCCCCTGCGTGCGCACGGGAAGAATATGTCCGCCCGCCTCCTGCCAGCGCGTGTGGCCCGGCCTGACCATGCCAGCAGCGGCGGTTAGAGAGAGCTGACGGTAGGGGTGGCTGGAGGGGACCGAGGTTCGCCCGTCGCCCACGAGGGGTGGCTGGATGTCCTCCATTTTCCTTCCTTGATGCAGGAGAAGATGATAACGGTGAATTGGTTGACTCGGCATAGCGAGTATATATACACCACGACCATTTGTACGTCGTAATTGTTTTTGATGGAGCGAGGCACCGACATGCGCGATCAACTCGGCTTGCAATACAAAGCCTTAATTTAGGTCAAAACACGAAAGCGAATTCCATGACATCGCAAGTTTCACTCCACGTCTGCGCTCGATCGGCGCCACACGTACTGACTAGCCTTATATCGACGAGATCTTTGTTTCACAATTGTCCACTCGTCCGTCTGCGTTGGTTTCAGAGCCATCACCTTCACCTAGCTAGACCAGGATTCCAAGTGGTGGTCGGTTAGCTTGCTTGCCTCAGCTATTATATATACATGACATGACACATCGTGAAAAGCAGGAGCGAGGGCGTCTCATTGCCGTCTGGCGTGAGATTGGGCCAACAAGAGCCGCCAAGCTCAACAGAGAAAAACCTAGCTAGCGGCCACCATGGCACCAGGACCGCTGCGGAGTATCATTTGAGAAAAAAGGACCGCCGCCGGCCCTCCCGGACGAGCTTCGTCACGATGAGATCCTGCTCCGCATCCCGCCCGACGACCGACCGCCAGCCTCCTCCGTGCCTCCCTCGTCCGCAAGTCCTGGAGCGAGGCCGTCTCCCAACGCTGGTTCCGGCATAGCTTCCACAATCTCCATCCATCACCCACCGCGCTCGGGGTTCTCCATGACTGGCATGACGAGGCCATCCCTACCTTCATCCCTGCCACCGCGTCGCCCTTCTCCCTCGCCGCCCCGACCGCTTGCTGGCGGCCGTCATTGCCGCCATGGCCGCGCCCTCTTCCTCTCTAAGGACCGTCTTGAGGAATTCCTGGTGTGGGAGCCAATCACGGGTGACGGCCGACCGGAGGGGACAACCTCCATCTTGCCGCCCATGGAGCCGACCAGGCAATGACGACAAGGGCCTACGAGGCCCTGGCTGACCGGCCGGACCCAAATGGGTCCGGACAGGCCCTACCGCCATCGCAGCTGACGCCCGGCCAAGCCGCCACCACCCATAGACCACCAACGCCGCCGCCACCAGGGAGTCGTGCCGCTGCCGGATCGCCGGCCCGCCTAACCAGTTGGGCCAATAGGGCCAAAATCAGGTCTAATCTGAGCACACCCAGCCAGCAGCAGCAAGACCACGCTACTCCGCCGCATCGAGGGCACCCGAGGCCCGCGGATCCCCACCCAACCACACCGCCGCCATCAGGAGCCCCATGCCCCCTACGTGCGCGAGGGAAGAACATATCCGCCGCCTCCGGTAGCGTGGCGTGGCAGGCCGGTGACCATGCCAGGCGGCGGTTAGGAGAAAGCGACGGTAGGGGTGGCTGGAGGGACCGAGGTTCGCCTGTCGCCCACGAGGTGGTGGCTGGATGTCCTCCATTTTCCTTCCTTGATGCGGGAGAAGATGATAACGGTGAATTGGTTGACTCGCGCATACGAGTATATACACACGACCATTTGTACGTACGTAACTGTTTTTGATGGAGCGAGGCACCGACATGCGCGATCAACTCGGCTTGCAATACAAAGCCTTAATTTAGGTCAAAACACCGAAACGAATTCCATGACATCGCAAGTTTCACTCACGTGCGCTCGATCGGCGCCACACACGTACAGCTAGCCTTATATCGATCGAGATCTTTGTTTCACAATTGTCCACTCGTCCGTCCGTGCTGGTTTCAGAGCCATCACCTTCACCTAGCTAGACCAGGATTCCAAGTGGTGGTCGGTTAGCTTGCTTGCCTCAGCTATTATATATACATGACATGACACATCGTGAAAAGCAGGAGCGAGGACGTCTCATTGCCGTACGCGTGAGATTGGGCCAACAGCAGCCGCCAAGCTCAACAGAGAAAAACCTAGCTAGCGGCCACCATGGCACCAGGACCGCTGCCGGAGTATCATTTGAGAAAAAAAGGACCGCCGCCGGCCCTCCCGGACGAGCTCGTAGGAGAGATCCTGCTCCGCATCCCGCCCGACGACCCGGCCAGCCTCCTCCGTGCCTCCCTCGTCCGCAAGTCCTGGAGCGAGGCCGTCTCCCAACGCTGGTTCCGGCATAGCTTCCACAATCTCCATCCATCACCCAACGCTGGTGGGTTTATCCTCGAGTATGACCTGGCAAGACATGGACTGACTTGGTTCGACACACCAGATTCTTGCCATTCTAAGGGTGAACCCACTTGCAACCTCATGCTGGCGGAGGACGGTGGACTAGGACTCGTCGAAGAATTGGATCCGCATCTGCAATTGTGGTCATGGGAGGTGATGGGTGCCCGATGGGTGCCGGGCCGAATCATCTGCCTGGAAAGTTTGTCCCTAGTAAATGGTATTCCAGTGGGTGCAAAATGTCCGGTGCATGTGTTGGGCTTTGCCGAGGGAGCAAATGTCATTTTCGTGACCACTGCTGCAGGCCTCTTCGCAATCCAAGTACAATCAGGGCAGGCGACCAGGGTGTGCGATAATCATGGATACGGTAAACTGATTCCGATCGTCGGCCTTTACACTCCTATGCCCCGAGGCGAGCACTTGTCGGCTTCCGGTTGTTAGCTCTCCTTCAATGGCAACTTACCCGAGGGAGGTTAGCTTTGGGGGTTGCTGTTGAGTTGTAATAAGGTGACTGTCCTGTAGTACATGTACGTATCTGTCCATTGTAACTGTAGAACCTAGTCTTGAGGACTGCTAGCTAGCTAGTCCTCAGGAACCTCCTTGATCTATGTCCCATTGCCCCTGTATTCATTGAATGTTCCCCTTGAGGGCTATGTCCTTCTAAAGTTTAGAAACAGCGTCATATTTTCTCAGTTCTGCATTCCAAACTGTATTGCTCGAATATATACGCTTACAGAATAATATACATGTTTTCCGAATTCAGGACCGACAACGAGTATATATACATCTTGTTCTGTCTTCAAACGCACATGTTCTAGCAATAATAATATACATGTAGACATTCGGTCTCCATCGAGGTTTGCTGCAGTATTCTTCTCCCTTCCTTTTCCAGCCCTTCATGTCAACATTGATTGCAGAGGAATGTGTCGATTCGCCGCGTTGACTATCCAACTAACCGGATGAAGAGCTCCAAGGCAGATGTCGCGACACCGCCCTGTTTCGTTCTATCTATCCTAACCTGACCATCTTCATCATCTTGCTTTGTTGTTTCCTCTAGGTCTGGTTATTTCTCAGTGAATACGGTAAGAGCAGCGATCTCCCGTACGCAACAGGGAGCGCCAGCACCTTCTTGGCCTTCCCAACATAGGCCCTCCTGGTGAAGTTGTTGTAGTCGTTCGCTTCGATCTCGTCGAGGATCTGCCGGTATAGCAACAGAGAGGCCCAAACCTGCAATTGCAATGCAAAGCCATATTATCACTTAAGTGATACTTTCTTCTAGTTGAGCCCCTAATATTTTTTCTTCAATGATTATACCAAGGTGAGGGTCTTGAACTACACATAGCTCCTTCGCTGTTACTGATAATTAACACCGATGAGAACTCTATGTTTTTCTTTTTAGCTTCCAAATTGTGGTATTAGGGCACTTACCGGCCACCGGCTCTCCTTCCTAAGCTCGGTCACCCCTCGCTCTGCCTCCTCGAAGAACATCCTCGCCCTCTTGATCTGCCTCTTCATGAATTTCCTCCACTTGTCGGTGACGACTCCTTTGAAGATGTCTTCGTCGGAGAGCCCCGCCTCCGCGAGCTCGTCTTGTGGTAGATATATCCTTCCTCTTCGGGCACTGGAAAAGAAATTTTGCAAGCACACAAAATTTCAGACAGTGCTATTTTAATAATCATATCATGATTGTTCTTCAGAGAAAGGGAAAACCATTGCATTTTAGTGGTAATCAGTGGGTGGCTTACTCTTCTCCGACATCCCTGAGTATGTTGGTGAGCTGGTTCGCCAGCCCGAGAGCCAGAGCGGCGCCGTAGACGCTCTCGGCCGTCGCCTTGGACTCGGGCGCAATGCCCATCACCGGGACGCTCATCAGCCCCACCGTACCTGCAACGTAGTAGCAGTACATGTAGAGCTCGTCGAAGTTCTTGTATCTTGCCTTCTTGAGGTCTGTCCGCATCCCGTCGATCATGTCCTTGAAGGGCTGGCATAAGTATGAAGAGTCTGTCATTTTAGAATATACTCCCTCCGTTCCATAATGCAGTGGTTCCGTTCGATAATGTAGTGGTTATAAATTTTTTTTGAAAGTCAAACTTTGACCAAATTTATAAAAAAAAAATTGTATCCACAATAACAAATATTGAATATACTCCCTCCGTCCCAAAATTCTTGTCTTAAATTTGTCTAGATACGGATGTATCTAGTTATGTTTTAGTGTTAAATACATCCGTATCTAGACAAATCTAAGACAAGAATTTTGAGACGGAGGGAGTATGAAACAACATCTTATGATGAATCTAATGATACATGTATGAAGAGTTGGTCATTTTAGAACATAAAGAATATAGTTTCAACTTTCAAGTAATAGTACTAACCAGAACCAAGAACATTCTCATAATGCTATTTCAGGTATGAAATCAATTAGACTTCCCCTGATTCCTGTTATACCTCTATATCGTTGCCAAGTTCTTTTTTGTTCTTGCTATGTTCATGACTATTTATTATAGAAAAGCTTTTCTATAATTTCCCTAGTTTGATTAAACATATCTTTGACCAGATGATTCCCACTATACGTCTAGTCAACTGGATAAGCCCCCACTACAATGTGTGAAAAGTTCATACGGCTCAACAACAGCATCAGAGACTAACAAAAGGCCGACAAACGAAACAATTTCGACCAATCATCGACTTTCCGGTCATCTTGCACTGAGATTGTGAGGTCTAGGGGGAATCTGATGCTGACAGGGAATATCCACCACCACTCTGTTCTGCCTGAATCATACAATCTGGACTGAACAATTATGCACCGGCTAAGCTGGTACCTGAATATCTATGGGGAACTTGGTGATGGTGTCGGAGAGCGCGGCGTCGAGCATGTCGTAGGGGCGCCCGGCGAAGAGGTCCTCCAGCCTCCTCTCCCACCGGTCCAGCGCCTGCGGCGTAATGTGCGACGCATTGGGACCGTCCACCAGCTCGTCCGTCCTCCTGCACCATACTGAACAATGATGCTATATATCAGATTCTGAAAGTGATTGATGCCTAGAGTATATCTCATTTAGAACTGACAGAACCTCAGGTTCACATTCCTTAAGTAGTGAGGAATATGTTCTTGCAAACTTTTATCATGTACTTTGATTCTATTGAAGCCATTTAGCCAACAAAAAGCCTAATTTGATTCTTCCACACATAATGGCATATAAAAAAAGTGTTATATGAGGCCTTTATTCTTCACCAACTGTGTCTATGTATACATGGCATGCAAGTTCAGCAATGTTTCTATTTGCCATGATTCGCATCCAGAACTAGTTCACACCATTAACTGAAAAGTGGCCGATTTTCTTGGGGAGTTTCAAAATATTCTTGCAAGTTGCTGTTAAATATGCAGCAATTTAACTGATGCAAAATGTGGGCATGCCCTTTCTGACGGTCTGAAGTGAAAATGAAACTAGCTCCATTTTCAGTCACATTACTGAAACTAACTGACACTGTGTGACACATGCTGATACTACAGCAGGGGAGCAACAATGGAGGGTCCAAGCCAGGCATGGTGAGGTTTCAGATTGATTACCGTAGATGGCCCATATGGCGCGCCGCCGCTCCTCCGTCATCAGCAAGGTCCCTGCCATGCACGACCAGACATGAACGGGTGAGCTCCATGATCGTCAGAACATCTGCTTGGCATGCGGCAGACTGCCACCATGGGTCAAGAAAAACAGAGTAAGGATGCATGAAAGGAGTGGCGTACCGAGGTAGAAGGTCTTGGCGTACTCCTCGCAGATCTCGCCGCAGCGGGCGTAGGCCTCCCCGAGCCCGCCGCGCGGCGCGTCCAGCTCCCTGGCGACGGCGGGCGGCGCCGCCTGCTGCTGCTGCGGGCGCAGCTGGCGCTTGAGCAATGCCGCCTGCTTCACCACGGTGTCGTACACCTTCCGCTCCGACGAGACGACGGCGACGGCCGCCTCGCCGCCGGGGCTGACTGTCAGGCTGGAGTACACGGGGGACGCCGCGCTCCGGCCGCCCGCCTCCCCCGGCTCGCCGACGCCGAGGCAGCCGTACTTGAGCGAGCAGAGCACCCAGCGCGGCCGCGTCTGCCTCTTGTTGGACAGCAGGCGGGAGCACTGGAAGCCGTCCCGGCCTGCGCCATCACCGGCGGCGAGGCCGGGGCCGGGGGACGAGGCTGCCCCGAGCAGCAGCGTGACGGTGGTGGCCATCTGGTGCATGCGCGCAAGGCCAACCCAAATCACCGGCGCTCGTCGCCGGGGAGCAGAGCTGGGGCAGAGGAAACGGAGCTCAGTTTGTCCGGAGAGAATTGAGGCACGCACCGTGTGAAGGACGGATGGATTCACCACTCCGGTGTGAGCCGGGGGGAAAGGCGTTCCTGGACACGCACACACGCTTTGTCTGGCCGGAGTGGTGGCCGCACTACCGACCACTAGTCCGCCGTGCGCTCCTGCATATGATATGCATACAAATACACAACCACAAGTGAGTATGTATGCAGTGGCGTATGGTGACAATGAATTCCGTTTGGGCTCCCAGAGGGTTCGTGCACGAGGAACGGCTTCGGCCACTCACCTCTTATCGGCACCACCAGCAAACCCACATCGATGGCTCGATCCCTCTACAAGCTCAGGGCATATGCCTGAACCTGCGCCAAATCGCCGTCAAGCAAGAAGACGATACACATGTACGGCCGGATCCTGCTGAGAGTGAGCGCACATATGTGAATGTGCTGCTACCAAGGTCCCATGCTAGGACAAAGTCCAGTGTCTCCCTCTCTCTCTGCGTCTAGTGTCCTCGTGCTTCCTCTGCCTTTGAGAGAGAGAGAGAGAGAAGGGGGGAGAGAGAGACGTGGATGAGACAATGGCCGGGCGGTGAGATGAGGGGATAGGGTTATCACATGGGCGCGCTGCGGGTGCGTGCCTTGGCGGCCGCTCAGTGGTGACACCTGGAAAGGGATGGATGGACGAATCCGCTGGGGCTCTCCTACGTGGCGCGTGGTCCCCGCACCCACTCGCACACGCGCGCCGGTAACGTGGCGTCATGCATTCCCTGCCGGCTTTGCTGGCCCGGTGGTTAATTAGGTCTGGTATGTAGCATCCAAAATTCACGTTCGCAGTAGTACCATATTTTGTTGTTCGTACGGACATAACCCTATCTTTGTAGCCCAACGCTTGCATGGACTTCCCTTACGTTTTACTACTACTATTCTTAAAGTTTTTCCTTCTTCTTGTTTTGGGCGATGCACCGCGTCTGTAGCGTTGACAGCACGTGCTGTCACCACTTAACAATGTAGCGTTGACCAAGATAAGATTTCTAGTACTCTCCGTTCCTAAATGTAAGTCCTTTTAGAATGTAGATTTCATTACAAACTACATACAAATGTAATGAAATCTCCTTTTAGAGATTTTATTACAAACTACATACATATGTATATGGACATATTTTAGAGTGTAGATTCATTCATTTTGATCCGTATCTACTCCCTTCGTTCGGAATTACTTGTCACAAAAATGAATGTATCTACAACTAAAATGCATCTAGATACATCCATTTCTTCAACAAGTAATTCCGAACGGAGGAAGTAGTCCATAGTAAAATCTCTAAAAATACTTATATTTAGAAACGGAGAGTGTAGTACAATATGCATGCATGCACGCGTGGGTTTCTTCTAAAGGAAATAAAATAGCCACGCGCGGACACACGAGGAGAATGGGTGTGGCTGAAAGTTTGGCCATGGCAGTGCTTGTTAGTGTACTACGTGTCGACCTCCTCTGCCCTGTCTTTGTGGGCGTGATAGAGTATTTGTGTGTGTCGTGGAGGGCGTCATGTAAACAAACCCAATACGTGTAGGACTCTGAGAAAGCCTGGATTTGACTCGTGTAAGCAGCCTAGCTAGTCCAGACGGATAATATGAATGGGCTCTTCAGCCCTGTTTCTGCTTGGACCAAAACATGCACGGTACGTAGTAGCTCAAGTTACCAAATATTTATATATTTCCACAATTCACTGTTCATGCATGCATGGGTACCTTCCAGAAAAAATTCATCCACGATATACGGGGGATGGGTGTGATTGATATGTGGCTGAAAGTTTGGCCAGGGCCAGCAAAAGGAAATGCGGGAAATGGTACGTGTCTCCTCTCATGCCCTTCTAGGTGTGTGAGCTGCCCTAGCACCAGCAGCAAGCAAATGGAGTATTTGCGTGGTGAACAAAATGGAATAATCGAGCAGATCTAAAAACGAACCGATCGATCGAATACGTGTGGGACTCTTGTGTGCTTGGCTTTGACTTTGTGTAAGCATGTAGCAGCTGGAGCACAGCACAACACAGTGGATGCTTTGACCGAACACAGGTCCGCAGCAGTATAATACTCCCTCCGTTCCAAAAAACTTCTCTTAAATTTATTCCTTAAATGAATGTATCTAGCACTAGGGACAAACTTTTTCAAACGGAGGGAGTATCATAAAACATGAAAATTGGTCAGCAACCACTGCTCCTCGTTCTGAAAGCGAAACTGTATTTAAGGCAGTTTTGGAACCAAATTTGACCGCCACTAGTGGTTGAAAGATTGGAAGCGTTCCTACTTTAGATGGGAGCCGCGTTGTGTTTATTTATGAGAGACAGGAACAGCTTGGCGTGGCGTACAAGCCTGCGATGATCGATAGGATTCATCGATACCGAGTCAGAAAAGGAAACGAGAGAAGCAGAGATAGTGGAAGGTTTAGATTACAATAGATTTAAACAGATATTCGAACACATTTCCTTAATCTAAACTACCCTATATTAAAATTTCTCTTGTACTTGTCAATGGCCTTGCTGGAAGAGCTTTAGTAAACCCATCTGCTAATTTACCCTTGGATGGAATAAACCTTGGGCCTTGTTTGGTCCATAGGAATATTATAGGAATAGTAAAGGATAGGGTAGAATTTTTTTTTCCTTTGAAGCCCTTTGGTTTGTAGCAATGGATTCTTATTCCTACATAGGATAGGAATCAATCCTTCACATTTTCTCTACTACTTAAAAAGAATGTAAGGTTCCCATTTCACCTTTCTTTCCACCATCCCTTCGTCCAACCTTCCATGTATATGATAATCAATTACCTTGATTTACTTACCTTCGAATCAATTCCATTTTAATTTACTTACCAAACTTCTAATCAAAATATAAGGTAATTCATGGTCAGAATTCTATGAACATTTATTTACACAATTGCATTATTATTGACATGTAAATCACAAACTAACGTACTAGAATATTTATATCACGTTGCAACGCACGGGCATTGTTCTAGTAAAGAAATTAAAAAGAACATTAGCCTAGACTCGATGAGACATTTCATATCCTATGCACCAAATGTCATCTCTTTCTTTATATGAACTGAGATGCATTTCATCTCACCTCCTACAATTTTCCTATTCCTATACTATTTCTATCCTATGAACCTAAGGAGGCCTTATCCACAATTTCTTCTCAGCAACTCTTTCTCGTACAAAGTGAAAATCTATCTCAATATGCTTGGTTCTAACATGAAAAAATGTATTAGCAGATACTCCCTCTGTTCCTAAATATAAGTCTTTGTAGAGATTTCACTATGAACCACATACGGATGTATGTAGATGCATGTAGAGTGTAGATTCACTCATTTTGCTTCGTATGTAGTCCATAATGAAATCTCTTCAAAGACTTATATTTAGGAACTGAGGAAGTACATAGGTAGCACCCAAATTGTCACACCATAAACATGAAGTGCGTTCTTGCTTTATTCCCAAATCTTCAAGCAAGGACTCCAACCAAATGATTTCAGCAGTAGAATTAGCAGTGATTTATATTCAGTTTCTGTACTTGACCTTGACATTGTTTTCTGTTATCTGACACTCTGAGAAATAAGATTAGAACAAAAAAAGACTTCAAAACCTCCACCTAACTTTCTATCATCACCGGGTCCCCGCACCTCACACACACGCACCGGTCACATGGCATCACGCTTTCCTTAGCTCCTCTTCTGCTTGCTTGCTGCCTAGTGATTAAGCATCCAAAATTCACGTTTGCATTACCATATTCTGTCGTACTGGCATAACCCTATCTTTCTGGCCCAACGCTCGCATGGACTTGGCTTACATTTTTTTACTACCTTGTTAAAGTTTTTTCTTCTTCTTTTGGGCGATGCACCGCATCTGTGGTGTTGACAGTACGTACTGTCACCACTTAAAAATATAACATGTTTTTACTCCCTCCTTTCATCTATATAGGGCCTAATGTCTTTTTCTAGATCGTCTTTGACTATTGATAAGATTAACAGTGTGACATGTATATTATTGAAAGCTCCTTTCACATATGAATTTGACGTATAATTTGTGTAACTTGCATGTCATATATTATTGCTCTAGCATTTAGTTAAAGTTAGCCTTAAAAAACACATTAGACCTTATATAGATAAAAGAAGGAAGTAGCTAGTACTGTTACAATAAACATGCATGCATGCATGGGTTTCTTCTAAAGGAAATAAAATAGCCACGCGTGGGCACATATGAGTCACAGCCATACCCTCTCCTCATGTGTCTACGCGTGGAAACACATTAAAGGAAAATAGCCACGCGTGGACTCATAATAAGCGTACGTGTCTCCTCTGCCCTCTCTTTGTGGGTGTGAGCTGCACTAGCACAGCACTATTGGCTGTTGCTTGCAATATGTGTGTGGTGGAGGGCGTCAAGTAAACAAAATAATCCAGAAATGAACAAATGGAATACGTGTAGGACTCTGCAGAAAGTCTGGATCTGACTCATGTAAAGCAGCCTAGCTAGCTCCCAAGCCGTCGGAGCACAGTGCATACCATTATGCATTGCATGTGCTCTTCGGCCCTGTTTCCGCTTTGACCAAAACAAGTCGAACCGTACTATTAGTAGTACCATACATCATGCGTAGGAAGACTATTCCAAGGCAAAACTTTCGTCGCTGAAATCGTAAAGATTACGTTTCGGGTTGAAATTTGACCAAAACCAATAATAGTAGGAGGAAACCATTCGGTGAGAAGGACACCTCTAACGTCACTCTCACACCATCCGTAACCGTCCGAACCACAAGGCCCTGACGCATTTTACCATACAACATGGTCCTGCATCTGCCCGTTCGGCGGTCTGCACGCACTTCAAACTAGAGGGGGAGAGGGGGGGGGGGGGGTTTCGGGCATCTGGACCGCTGCCACACCCACGTCTGCCTAATTTGGCCCACCAAAACCCCCGCGGGGGCTCACGCGCTTTCCCACGCAAAGCCACCTGCTGGCATTCATCTTTGCTCTAGAAGCGGCCGCTACACATTGGCCTTGACCCGAGCGGATGTGACCTCTCTCTAAGCGCACATGCAGCGTCCCAGTGTTCGCCTTTGTTCGGTGCAGACGGGCGATTCTTGGGCCGGGACAAGATGGATATATACCAGGCCCGTTCAATACCTGTCGTCCGTCTTCCACAATTAAACAGGCTCGGGACCGAGAAACCTACTCCCGCTCTTGCGCATTGAGGATGCTTGGCCTCACCGGCATCCACCATTTAAAAGCTGACCACACGGTGGTGAAGAACACATCACAACCCCATCAGCTTCACATCTTCCGTGCACCACAACCAGCTCCCCCGAGGTCCCCGACGACGACCCCACGATGGAGACGGGCTCCGACGACGAATCAGCGCCCTAGCCTGCGACGGTGCATGTGCACTTCAACACCGCCATGGCGGAGGAGTAGCCTGCGGCGGTGCCTCTGTCGGTGTTCCGGCATGCGCAGGAGCAATAGTGGTACAACATGTTCCTCCTCAAGCAGCACCGATTGGCGGAGGGCCAAATTTACGACGAGCGCAGGAGCGAGGTGGTCATGGCAGCCATGGCCGCGAACCCAAACTTCGTCGCCGAGCAGCATGCGCTCTAGGAGGCCGCCCACACTCAAGCCGTCGCGGGTAACGCACATGCGATGCAGCCGGCCGTTGTCAGTGGCCAGCAGCTCGTGGCGATCACAAGCGAAGCGCATACAAGCTGTCGTCCCTACGTGCGTGGATTGCGAGAGTGTCGGTGGGATGACGACACTAGTAGAAAAACAGGCTTCCGTCCAGCCCCATAAGTCGCGAAGCTGTAGGAACCGCGACTAATGGAACCTTTAGTCGCGGTTCTGGAGGTGAACGCGACCAAAAGCTGAGCCTAGAAGCTCGGTGGCCAGGTGGCGCCGCGTGAGGGGCTTTAATCGCGGTTGGCCGGGACAACCGCGACTAAAAGGCCTTGGGCACCTTTAGTCACGGTTTGCCGAACCAACCGCAACTAAAGCCCCTCCCTATATATACCCATCCAGCAGCCAACACTTAGCCATTTGGAGCCATTCTCTTCACAAGTGGGTGTAGGTTTGCTTTTGGTTCCTCTTATGCACATAAGGTGTTTGATGAAATGCCCCAAGAGCATGAAAGAAACATGACATGAAGTGTTGGAGCCACACTCTTGATCATGGTTAGCAACTTGATGAACCTTTGATGTGTCAATATGCATGTGTGTAGTTCATTGTTTAATTTATATTGTTTGTAGCTAGTTAGTTTAACAAATGCATGATGGTTAATTATATATTTTATATTATAATAATGCAGATGAATCGGCAATGGATGTCTGATAACCGACTCTCCTTGAGTTCACTCACGGGTTTGAAAGATTTCCTCGTAGTAGCTAATGCGAACAAGCGGGGGGTTATTATCTGTCCATGTGTTATCTGTAAGAATGAGAAGGTTACTCTTCCTCAAGAGTTGTTCACATGCATCTGCTTGAGAAGGGTTTCATGCCAAGCTATAATTGTTGGACCAAGCATGGAGAAAGAGGGGTTATAATGGAAGAAGATGAAGAAGGGGATGATTTCATCGATGAAAGCTATCTTGCTCATTTGGTGATACTTTCATGGAGGATGCTGAAGGTGAAGGGAAGGTGAAGAAGAGGCACGTGATGATCCCGTTGATGATCTTGGTGGGACCATTCTTGATGCGGAGAAGCTGCGAAACTGAAAAGGAGAGGAGAATTTGGATCGCATGTTAGAGGATCACAGAAAAGGCGCTGTACCCGGATGCGATGATGGTCTGAAAAAGCTGGGCTGCTGCTCGGATTTGCTGAAATGGAAGGCAGAGGCAGGTGTAGCTGACTCGGCATTTGAAAACTTGCTGAAAATGTTGAAGAATATGTTTCCAAAGGATAACGAGTTGCCCTTGATGCGTCTGAAGCAAAGAAGGTTATACGCCCTCTAGGTTTAGAGGTTACGAAGATACATGCATGCATCAACGGCGCATCCTCTACCATGATGAATCTGAGAATTTGAATGAATGCCGGTATGCCTTTGCATTGCGTTATAAGATCGAGGCGATGACCACGGTAGCGATGTTGAGGGCGAAACCCGGGAAGAGGTTCCCGCCAAGGTGATGTGGTATGCTCCTATAATACCACGGTTGAAAGCGTCTGTTAGGAACAAAGAGCATGCCAAGTTGTTGCGATGGCACAAAGAGGACCGTAAGTCGGACGGGGAGTTGAGACACACCGCGGATGGAGCGCAATGGAGAAAGATCGACGGATGGTTCAAAGATTTTGCAGGTGACGCAAGGAACATAAGATTTGCTCTAAATACGGATGGCATGAATCCTTTTGGCGGCGAGCTCCAGCCATAGCACACAACCCGTGACTCTATGCATCTACAACCTTCCTCCTTGGTTGTGCATGAAGCGGAAGTTCATTATGATGCCGGTGCTCATCCAAGGTCGAAGCAACCCGGCAACGACATCGATGTGTACCTAAGGCCATTAGTTGATGAACTTTTACAGGCTGTGGGGTGGTGTCCGTGTGTGGGATGAGCACAAACAAGAGGAATTTGACCTCTGACGTTGCTTTTAAGTAACCATCAACGATTGGCCTGCTCTTAGTAACCTTCGGGACTGTCAAATAAGGGATACAATGCATGCATACTTTGCTTACATGAGGCGAAAGTGTACATTTGCCAAATTGTAAGAAGAGCGTGTACTTTGGGCATCGTCGATTTCTTCGAAAAT
Source organism: Aegilops bicornis (assembly GCA_021605145.1). Taxonomy (NCBI): domain Eukaryota; kingdom Viridiplantae; phylum Streptophyta; class Magnoliopsida; order Poales; family Poaceae; genus Aegilops; species Aegilops bicornis. The sequence goes on from JAHIAL010000040.1 coordinate 110,000, forward strand.
TCATCCAAAGAAGAAAGAAAGGCAAGCATTACAGCGGCAAAGGCAGATCACCGGCGAAGCACTGCGGAACGACTGCTTGGTCTTTGAGGTATTTGATATGGTCAAGGATTTGAAAGTCATCTTTGGAAAGGGTCTGGCGGACAATCAGTTCGAAGGGAGGCTGGCCAGACACGCAGCCATGTGGAAGAAGAAATCTATATTACAGGAGCTAGAATATTGGAAAGTCCTAGATGTCCGCTCTGCAATCGGCGTGATGCACGTTCTGAAGAATATTTGCGTGAACCTCCTAAGCTTCTTGGGCGTGTATGGGAAGACAAATGATACAAAGGAAGCACGGCCAGGACCAGCAACGTTTGAAAGACCACGATGGCCGGCATCCGGAATGGTTTCAAGGTCGTGCCGATACGCTCGACCAAAGAAGAGAAGGTCATCTTTTTTGAATGCACAAGCGATATGAAGGTTCCGTCTGGATTCTGGAAGTCCAATATAAAGGGAATAATAAACATGGCGGAGAAAAAGTTCCAAAACCTGAAGTCTCCACGGCGCCACGTGATTATGGCGCAATTGCTTCCGATTGCTTTGAGGGGCTCCTGCCGGAAAATGTTCGAGTAGCCATTGTGAAGCTATGTGCATTCCTCAATGCAATTTCTCGAGAAGGTAATCAATCCAGAAGTTCTACCACGCGATTCTGAGCGATGTGATCCAATGTCTTGTCGGTTTCGAGTTGGTGTTCCGCCATCCTTCTTCAATATTATGGCGCACCTCCTGGTTCACCTAGTCGAAGAGATTTTCGTTCTCGGTCCTGTATTTCTACACAATATGTTCCCCTTGAGAGGTTCATGGGAGTATTAAAAGAAATATGTTAAGTAACCGTGCTAGGCGGAAGGAAGCATCGCCAAGGGCTATGGAAATGAGGAGGTAATTGAGTTTTGTGTTGACTTTGTTCACGACCTTAAGCCGATTGGTCTTCCTCGATCGCGGCACGAGGGGAGACTAAGTGGAAAAACACGATCGGAATGAAATCAACGATATGTATGGACTGACCATTCTCTCGAAGCACACCACACCCTTTGTCTTGACCAATTCCAGCTTGGTGGCTCCGTGCTTTGAGAAACACAAGAATATTTTACGTTACGACAACCCGGAAGCACGAATCCACAGATTAGGAAGGCCCACATGGAGACTTTCGGCAGTTGGTTGAGAAAACATTTAATGAATGACAATGATGTTGTAGATCAGCTGTACATGTTGGCCAAGACACCATCTTCGACTATAACGACTTTCCAAAGTGCGAGATAAATGGGAATACATTTTACACGATCGCCCAAGATAAAAAGAGCACCAACCAAAGCAGGTGGTGTCCGCTTTGATGCAGCAACCGAGAATGGGCAAGAGGTCACATATTATGGTTACGTAGAGGAGATATGGGAACTTGACTATGGACCCTCCTTTAAGGTCCCTTTGTTCCGGTGCAAATGGTTCAAGCTAACAGGAGGTGGGGTAAAGGTGGACCAGCAATACGGAATGACAATGGTGGATTTCAACAATCTTGGTTACCTTGACGAACCATTACGTCCTAGCGAAGATGTCGCTCAGGTTTTTCTATGTGAAGGACATGAGTAGCAAACCGAGGAAGCGGAAAGATAAGAAAGCGATCGATACATCATGCGATGATCCAAAGCGCCACATTGTTCTTTCGGGGAAAAGAAACATCGTGGGAGTGGAGGACAAAGACAGACATGTCGAGAAGATTATAATATGTTTGCTGAAATTCCGCCCTTCAAAGTGAACACCGACCCAAGCATTAAGTTAAATGATGAGGATGCTCCATGGATCACAATCGTAAAGCAAGCGAGGACACAAGGGAAGAAATGATGTGTAATAATTTATTGTACCAAACTTTGTTGAATGGATCATGTGAATTATATTACCGTGATGTGTTTGGTGTCCATGAGAGAGTGATGAGAGATTGTAGAGATGTGATAATGCTTTGGCCAAGCGGGCTACATATATATGTAGTGAGAAATGGCGGGAAAAATGGGGCGGGAAAGGCAGGAGGCGGGGAAGAAAGTAGGCGGGAAGAAAGAGGCGGGAAGACAGGGAAGAAATGGGCGGAAAACCCTAAACCTGCGGCCTTTTAGTCCAGCGGTTGGGCGTAAAGCGACCATGAATAAAATAGCAACAATAAGTATTTTGTTGTAAGTAGAAACAAAATAAAATAAATAAAGCAACAAAGAAAACAAAAAAAGTGTTTTCAAATTTGAAAACTAATGGCACTAACAGAAAGTTTATAATTTTTCTAAAACTAAAAGCAAAAAAGAATTAAAAAATAAAGCAAAAAACAACAAAAAATAAATAATAATGCAGAAAACAAAACAAAAAACTGGAAAAAAAAAATAGTGCCGCCTAAGTATTTTTGTTGTAAGTAGAAACAAAATAAAATAAATAAAGCAACAAAGAAAACAAAAAAGTGTTTTCAAATTTGAAAACTAATGGCACTAACAGAAAGTTTATAATTTTGTAAAACTAAAAGCAAAAAAGAATTAAAAATAAAGCAAAAAACAACAAAAATAAATAATAATGCAGAAAACAAAACAAAAAAGCTGGAAAAAAATAGTGCAGCCCTCTTTGGACCCCCACGGCCTGAATCGACTAGAAACCCTACATGGGCGAGGATTCAGGCCCAGAGGGAAACCAAATAGGCCCAGGCACATAGCTAGTGACAGATTAGGCCGAAAGCCTGCGGTTGAGAGAGGAGCTCGAGGAGGGTGGGCGCGTGGCGCTTATAAACCACTCTCGAGCTCTCTCAACTAGCGAGGTGGGACTAAGCGTTTATCTGTGAGGCAGCACAAGGCCTTTAATCGCGGTTGGGCAGGCGACCAGCGACTAAAGGTGGGAGCCTTTAATCATGGTCGCTGCCCAACGCGACTAAATGAAAGGTGCGTAGCGAACGCATAAAAACCCGCTTAAAAACCTTTAGTCGCGGTTGGGCAGGCGACCGCGACTAAAGGTACCTGCTAATCGCGGGCCTCATAGCCAACGCGACTAAAGAGAAACTATAAATACAAGTCCGATTCTCGTCTTCTCCGATTCCCTTTGTTCGTCTCTGCAGCCCTCGGCGCCGCGCCGTCGCCCTCGCCCTCGGCGCCGCCGTCGCCCTCGCCCACCAGCGCTGCTCATCCGGGCCGCCGACGACCGTCCGTCCCACGCCGTCTTTGCTCATCGAGCCGCCCTTTGTCCAGGCCCGACCTCGCGCTGCTCATCAAGACGCCGCCCGTCATCCGCTGCTCATCCAGGCCGCTTGCGTCCGTCCCCGGCGGAGACGGCGATGTCTGTATGGCGTGGGAGCCCGCTGCCAGCTACGCCCAGACGGCAGGCGCCTCTCCGTAAAGAGTCCTCCCTCGCCGTGAGCTTCTCCCACCTCGTCCCTGTTCCCCTTCCTTGCGGGGCCAGAATGGATAGTTGGCTACAACCGGCAAAAAAATTGAAAACACAAACAATTTTCTGAAACTCCGGAACAAAATTTGAAAACCACGAACAAATTTGTGAAAATCGAACATTTTTGAAAATATGAACATTTTTGAAAAATAGAACATTTTTAAAAGGAGAACATTTTTAAAAGAAAAAGAAAAAGAACAATAAACAAAAAAGAAAAAAAGCGAAACAGAAAAAAAGAAAGGAAAAGAAATGAAAATAAAAAGGGTTGGGAACCCTCGGAAGGTTCCTAAAACCGGACGTGAAGGATTTACGTGATGGGCCGACCAAATCGTTAGCTCACAATTACGCTCGTAGGTGCGTTAAGCTCGACAGTTTAGCCTTGACAGCGTCATATAGGAAAATTCAACGTATCCTAATCACATTTGGTGCGTCGGCTACAGCGGGCGGTGCATTAGCAACAATCTGACCGGCGGAGGCTACGCAGCTGCAACCGGCTAAGACCAGGCTCGGCCATATCCAGCCCCTGTGGCGCTCTTTGCATCAAAAAGTCGACAGCGTCTCACGGGGCGTAGCTCACTGGGCGGCCCATTTGGAGTTAGCGACATGACAAATTGGAATTTCCTCCCTCTCCGTGGCGCGTCGTAAATGCGCCGCCCGTCTCGCGCTCTACGCGACACCCTCTCCACCCTTCCTCGCCCCTCCTTTTGCCACCGCCCTTCGCCACCGCCACCGCCACCGCCCCTTCTTCACTTAATTAATTTGTTTTTACTACATGTTTTCAGGACTGACATAATGGCGAGACGATAGAGCTGACCGATTATGGACAACTATGATCCGGACGGTGAAGCACATATGTTCGGCATCATAAGCGGCGATATTCAATATGTGCCGACGGAGAAGAAGAAGATGATATCTCTTCTTATCCTGAACCTTAATGATGTGAAGATGAAGGCGCCCGTCGACAGAAGATGCCGAAGAAAGCGTCGATAAGCAGCGATCTTCAAATGGAAGTAGCAACCACCTCCGGTGGCGAGGTATATATATACATTGAGCCTACGGTGATACAAACTAACTGATTTGAATAAATATGTATTATTGTACTAACAGCAAGCGACTCTCTTTCTTATTTTAGCCCTCGGCGGATCGTCGAAACAATCGAGTACGTCGTCAAAGCGTGGCGCAACCAAGGCGATGAAACAAGGAGAAACATGCACCATCGAGGTTGTCGACGATTAAAGCAAGCAGGCCAGCTGGAGCCCCGCAAGAACGCCACCAAGTTTGTCAGCCAATGCGGAGCCATTGTTAGAGACAACGTCTCGATCACCGTCGAGGAGTGGAATGAGCCAAAGAAGGCCGCAATTGATGGTTTCACTTTTGTCGATAAGAGAACAAAAAAGATTGCTTCAAGAAGCTTATGGAACATTTCGTTCTACCTCCGAATACAACAAATTCGATGAGGAGGGTAACAAGATTGAGGAAAACAAGGAGAGGAGGAGGCTAGTCAAACAGTTCGCTCTTCATAAGATGGCCGACGCATTAGGAAATTCAAGCAAAATCTAGCCCGTGACTTTGTCAAGCAGAACAAGACTCCAGTTTCAAAGGACAATATGAGAAGCTGAAACATGATTGGCCAGAATTTGTGAAGCAAAAAGAAATCGGAGCAGTTCATTGAAATATCGAAAAAATAAGAAAAATCTGGCTAAGAAGGAGTAAAATCATGTTATGGGGCCAGGAGGGTATAGCATTTTGGTGCCTAGGTTGGAGAAGATGGAGAAGCGAGATGAGGCGCGAGGAATCCGTCCAGTGCGGAGGATGGGACCCAAGGGCCAAAAGCTGAGTGATGCGGGCATGGGAACGGCGAACCGGAGGCGAGGAGTGTGTTTACGGGGCAAATTAATTAAACCCACCCAAGCCCTTATTGGCGCAATGAAGGATGCTCAACGAGGGAAGATCAAGTTCAACGGAGAAGAGCAGCGGCGACAAAGCCCTCGGGAATCCTGAACACGGAGGGCGTGTCACGAGGCATAGGGCACATTCCGTGGAAAATAGGGTTCCCCGAGCGATGACCCGTCTGATTCTGAAGCCGTAAAGAGAAAGATGGATCGGGAATCAGATGTTGTGGCGCGGTTGGCATCGGAAATGGATGTGATGAAGAAAACCATGAGTGTACTAGTAGCGAAAGAGATGCAGCTCGGTGCAGCATGAAGATCATCCAGCGGATCTCGGAAGCCAGCGGCGGAGAAGCAGCGTATGGCTTCCACGGAGGCCCCGGCTGGTGCGGATGCACCGGCGATCGAAAAGTACTGCACGGAGCCTCCGGTGGTCGAAATCTTGCACCGGAGCCTCGGTGGTCGAAATTACTGCACCGAGCCTCCTCGCTACCCGTGGGCGATATAAAGGAGATGAAAGAATGTCATCTGTATTATCCTATCGGGAACATGTCCATGAAGGTAGCCATCGGCGATGCTTTACCATGTTTACAGAGCACTCCACCACAACAACCCCATTCAAGATGGCTATGCTCGTGTCACGGTGGAGGACATAGTCCAAGGGTTTGAGGACACGGAGATTGACATTGCTACACACGAAGGGGAGAAAAAGACTTGGAGATGTCAAGCGCCATTTCATTCTATGGCAAAAGAAGTTTATCACGGTTCCTGGCGCGGCGCCACGGCCAACAAGTCCCCCCCCCTCCGGTGGTGGGGGGGGCGGTGGCGGGGGTGGTGGTGGTGGCGGTTCACCTACACCTCCGTCACGTCGTGCCAGCCGCCCCCGATCCCTAGCGTCCGGCGGGTGATCACGCCCCGATCCTCTCGTCCGGCCCGGGTGATCAGGCGCCGCCCCCAATCCACCTCCGACAAAGAAGCGAAGCAGTCTGGATTATTAACCCGGACCCTTATGTACCTAAGACCACAAAAGGTACGGAGCCATCAAAGCCTCTCCCCACAAGGCCTTGCGAGCGTAGTGCGAGGAAGTCGGCAGCGACGGCTGCTCATTATGAGAAATGGAAGGCGGACTGCAAGAAGAAAAGAGCCCGAGCCCAAGCCAGTATATTACGATGAGCAAAAGAAGTGGGCTAAGTCATTTTTGAGCACACCGTCCCAAGCATGAAGAATCTGCCTAACGACTATGCGTGAACTTGGCAGGCAGGCACTCATGTTCAAGGAGAACAAAGAGCGGGAGAAGGCGAAAGTAAAAAAGCGGGAAACAAGTTGCCCAGCTCGGGGAACAAAGTAAACAATCGATTGCCCGCTTATAGTGGAAGCCTTCTGTCGGATGCCCCGAGATCATACAAGCTGCGGCAGCACTGAGGATTAGTATGTGAGTGCGGAGAACAAGCGGCCAACTTAGGTATTACTCTTACGTGAACTATTAGGCCTTGATGAGGCGCCCGGTGAAGGAGGTAGTAATTACATATGTCAAGAATGGGCCTCTCGTCGAGCTGCTTGAGAAAAGGATCTACCTCCACAAATGAAAGGTCTGCTGAAATGGTACAAAGGGTTACATAAAAATAAAAAGCAAAGAATATATTTGTTATGCGGAAGTTAGACATGAGCATCACTTCAAACATTACTATGTACAAATTGAACTGAGTGAATTGTTCCAGCTTTTCAATCTGCCTTGAGCTAAACAAATCTATCATCGGTTGCTACGTTACGTAAGTGATTTATTAATTTCTACCCCATCTCGTTCATATTGCCTGCACTATATATATGTCCTAACTATATTGTTGTGTCCGCTATTATACATGCAGAATGAAGATTAAGGAATGCAGAGTAAGGAACATCCATGATGTTGGGTTCATTGACCCACACATCGTTAATGGACATGTGTTGGGCGTCACCCTTGACGTGGAGGCAGACCTGTGGAGTTTCTTACAAAGCAGGAACTCAAAAGTGATATTCTATTTCCTTACCATTTTGGGTGAGTGTTTCTGTCTTGAGCACATTAATTCTCTTTTGTTTACTCCATGCATGGTATGTGGCGGCTAATCGATGAGTTATGCATGACGTCGCATGCATGTATCGTGTCCGCAGGTTCCTTTGGATTCTGCTAGTAATTAAAGTTAACACCTCAGAATGTCTCGTCCACGACTCTCTGAATATGGATCCAAAGCTTTGGGCCGACATGAGAAGAATACTGCAGAAGTAATTATTTTCATTCATTTGCGCTCTATATCGATCGGCCTATTTCGTTCATTTCCTAATATCAAGTAACTAATAACTCTCTTGTTCACTTAATTTTCTTTTGCCTCGTAGGGTTTGGAGACGGTTCGTAGATACAAAGGTCGGTGAATTCAAAAGAGCTAGAATTCAAAATGTTAAAGCCTAAGAATGCTGGGGATATTCAGCCACGGAGACCAATCTATGTGGATACTATGTGCAGAGATGATCCGGAGATACACCTCTGAGCGGGTTCCGAGTGATACCAATGCTCAGAGGAATAACCTCCGGATGATGCTTAGTCCAGAAGCTCGCTTCCGACCACTTCAAGAGGAACTAGCTGGATGGTTCAGCAGGGAAGTCCTCCATCCTAAAGGAGAACACTATTACGAGGGACGTAGAACTTTATATGGATTAAATCATGTATGGAAACTTGTTCAAAATTGTATATGGTCATTCGATGATATTGAATATATATTGTATATTCCTCTTGAATTCCTTTTGGTTCTAATTTCAAATTTATTTGAGATTGTACATTCATATGCATGTATGTAGTACCGTAGAATATATGAAACTCCTTCAAAATTAAAATAAAGCACAAAAGAAATAAAACAATACAAATTAAACAGAAAACAGGTTTTAGGGGTGGCTAAAACCCTAAACCTGTGGCGGCCTTAATCGCGGTTGGCGGAAGAACTGCGACTAAAGGTCCTCCGCCGGCTTGACAGCTTTGGCATACGTGGGCCAGAGCCTTTAGTCGAGTTCTTAAGCAGCAGCGACTAAAGGTGAGGCTTTAATCGCTTATTTGACGGCAGTTGCGCCAACCGCGACTAATGGCAGTTGCGAACCGCGACCAAAGGCCTTTTTTCCACCAGTGCGAGAGTTCCGGCCCCTCCATTTCCACCGTGGACCTCAAGGCCACCGGCGACGGACAGGTCGGGGCCTCCGCCGAGGATAAGTAGAGCATGGGAAGCGGCAAGGCCTTGTGTCCCAAGTGGGCCGGTCCGACTCCCATATTCTACTCTTCCTCGTCGGAGACCGCACCTTCACTTCATGGGTCTTGTCGTCGCCGCTCATGGAGACGACGCATGGAGGTGCGCTCACCGGAAAGGAACAATAAGGACTTGGACAGACGCCGTCGTAGTCTAGGTTTAGGTCCGTTCCCTTTTTTATAATGAAAATCATCCTAAATGTAATGTGCTTCGGTTTGTATGAATTTCGTCAAGTTAGTTGAAATCCTACTTGGAACGTACGCGGATAGCATTGTATGGTCAGCTCACGCATCTGCGTCCGCGTACTGATCCTCCTATCCGCGGACGGATATGGCGTCTAGTTTAAGGGTAGCATTGAAGATGCCCTTCTAATTTAAAGGTAGCATTGAATATTCATGCACGACATACGTGGGGATGGGTGTGACTCGTATGTCGCTGAAAGTTTGGTCAGGCCAGCAAAGGCAGCGCATGAAATGGTACGTGTCTCCTCTCATGCTTGCCTTTGTGGGTGTCAGCTGCACTAGCACCAGTGTAGGAAGCAAATATTATTTGTGTGGTGGAGCTAGGAATATTTGTGTGGGCTAGTGAACAAAACGGAATAAAACAAGCAAATCCAGAAACGAACCGATCGATCGAATACGTGTGGGACTCTTGTGGGCTTGGCTTTGACTTGTGTAAGCATGCAGCAGCCGGAGCACAGCACAGCACAACACGTACAGTGCATATTCTTCGGACCCGTTCATGCATGCGTTGACCAAAACAAGTCCGCAGCAATTTTTTTTGACGAAATACATCATTGGGCTTATTTCATTCATTAAGGAAGGATGAGACACCCCATTATGTACAGACTTTGTTTGTTCTCTGTACATTATGCACTGTACATTATGCTGTTTTCTGTACATTAGTGGTACGTAGTCTGATTAACGAGGCATGGAATACACAAACTCATCCAGAACTGAGCCGATCGAATACGTACATGTAGGAATATTTAAAATAAAAGCAATGATTTGCACTGACCAACGATAGAAAAGGGAATGAAGCATGTTTATAGCGTCCTCTAAGAGGAAGAGACAGAAATTGGAGGATCAAGAGGTAATAGTACAAGTGATTGATCTCTGTACATAAGCGACCGATGACAATTAACCAAACCATCTTCACAGAATAACTTAGTTTTCATCTTGCTTTCTTGTTTAGTTCCAATTATGTTCAGTTAGAGACAGTGCTCCTTACGCTTGGAATGATATGCTAATTAATACTCGCTCCTCCAAAATATAGTACATACTTTATTTGAAAATTCACGATCACGTGTACTTTTATAGTTTATTTATTTAGTACTTCTGATATTGATAGTTTATTCTAGAAACTTGGTCAAACACGGACATCTTTGACTTTGGAAAAAACTAATATGCATTGCATTGTGGAATAGAGGGAGCATAAAGCATGCCATGTATAAACTGTCAGACGCTGTTAATCCACGAGCGCGGACATCAGTGGCGGAGCTAGACCAAAACCATCGGGGGCCGAAACGTAGATGACAAAGAGATGGGGGGGCAAAAGGCTAATTTTCACCTCATCTTGGCCCTTCAAAAAAAAATTCTTCAGGGTTTTCTCCAAAGCTGGGGGAGCCACGGCCCCCCTCGGCCCCAACACAGCTCCGCCATTGGCGGACATGGTACTCAAGCAGTGAAGCACAAGGCTTTCAGATTGAAACCTTACATGGTGAGATAAAATCCTTGCATATTCTCCTACTTGTTTAGCCCCCAAAGCGAGCGATATTGAATTTGAATCAGGCTGCCAAAGAAAGGATGAAAAACGGAGAGGAAGGAGGTACTGAGAATTGTACTGCAGACCTTGTGGACCATGGCGTGTTGATGAAGGCGAGCAAGTTCTGAAGACGACAGTCATCCCTGTCCAGCACTGTTGAAAGAACATGCGGTGCCTCCGTGTTTGGTTTTGGTAATTGATGACAATCTCTATGGACTAATGGTTGTCTTGAGTTATATTTGAAGGTTTGTCCATATGCTTGTCTTGGAGTACATGTGTTGGTTTCAAGGAGAGTGTGTGTCGACCAAGGTGCTTTTCAAGGAATTACCTAAAAGATTGGTCTTGTGAGGGGTTGATCAAGACTAAGTCAAAGAGTGAATCAAGTTGATCAACACACAAAGCATAGAAGATGTATCGAGAGGGATCAAGTGATCCCATGGTATGGTAAGCATTGCCAATTACACGTTGTGTACTAACCCATGGTCTTCGTGAGAGTTCTTTGTGGGGTTAGGAAGCGGTGTGCAAGTTCAAGTGATGCATCACGAAGAGATCAAGTGCTTGAAGCTTGCCGTCCATTGTGGTGACAATGGACTTGTGAAGATGTGCCGAAGAGTGGCTCACCCATAGTGGACTAGGGGGGGAGCAATCATCTAGTCTTCATCGAGCCAGCGCCAATCAAGAAAGGTGGTCCAATTTGAGGAGTCAAGATCGTCATCATCTAGCTCGAGTGGACCATGTGCAAAACAAAGGTTTTCCCTTGATAGGTTTTCTATTTTACCGGTCTCATGGTGGTAGTTGGGAGACCGGGTTATAGGATCGATTGCCGTACTATCAAGGGGGGCTCTCGATGAGTAGCTTGATCGTATTGTTCATAGAGAGCTCAAACCACTGCATCCTTGCATCATCTTTCTTGGTTTTTGTTTGATTCTCTTTGTGAGATTTGGAGCTTATGGTCATCTTGATGACAAGCTCGAGTTCATCGAAAACGGAGTTCACATGCGTCTTCTATGATGTTTTCGATGTTGGAGGTTCTGTCGGTTCTTGTCTGTTGGAGGTTCCTCTCCTCTTTCGCTGTTTTGATGCTACTCCTTGGCTTGTTTCCAACAAGCTTGAGTTTGCTCAATTCGGAGCTCATTTGCATAAGTTATGGCAGTTCTGGTTTTATTGTATCCCTCTATTGTTTTCTCTGCAAAATGAAGGACTCCTAGTGTTGCTGATCTGGGGCATGCGTTAGTACTGCCCTCCGGAGCGGTAGTACCGCAGACCCTTGCGGTAGTACCGCAGTCCCCTGCAGTAGTACTGCAGGTGCTCACGGTAGTACCGCTTTGTGGGAGCGGTAGTACAGTGGCCTCAGGACAGGCGCATCTGCTCGAGCGGCAGTAGGGGCGGATGTAATTTTGTACATCCGCGCCCTACGCGGTAGTACCGCGCGACGGGCGCGGTAGTACCATGGTCTCTAGCTAGGCATAGCAGCATGAGCGGATGTACGGGCGGATGTAATTTTTTACATCTGCGCCCTACGCGGTAGCACCGCTCCAGGTGTGCGATAGTACCGTGCCGGATTTTTTCGCAGGTCCTCCCTCATCGGAAGTAGGAACGGAAGTTATTTTTTACTTCCGTGCTTTCTCTGCGCCTAGTGTTGCCTGCCTTACGGTAGTACCGTAGAAGTAGCGCGGTAGTAATGCGCTCCGGTTCTACCACTCGTTGCCACAATGCAGCGAGCCTTCATCTAGCCGATGCCGCTGGCGGTAGTACCACAGCCAACCGTGGTAGTACCATAGTTTGGTGCGGTAGTACCGCGTCGTGCGGGCTGAGTGAGGGGATAACAGTTGGATTTTTCCCCTCCTATAAAAGGGGGCCTTCTTCCCCATTGAGTCTTACACTACAGGAAACAGGTAATTTGCCATCCATGGATCACAGACGGCAAAGACCTAAATCCAGACGGCAAAGATTTTTGCCGTCGAAATGACGGCAAAGTCGGGGCGGCAAAGATTAATCGGCAAAGAATACTTTGCCGTCGGTTTTAATAGGGATGGCGGCAAAGATTTTGCCGTGAGGCAAAGCTGTGGATTTGCTGGTTTGCGAGAAATAATGAAGGCAAAGAATGTGTTATTTGCCGTCGGTCAAAGCTGTTTTCTTTGCCGTCATTGGGGCTAAGCTACAGGGCAGCCAAAGTTTGTTCTTTCTTTTTAAATGTCACAACAGTCAAATCGTTTGTGTCGGCTGCTGCTTCGGTGGTCACGGAGTTGCCAACTCCGACCTCATTTGCCTTGCCGCAGGAGAACTCTGGTGCTTTCGGGGCAGAGAGGAGAAGGCTGGGAGGCTCGGGCACGGCGGTGTCCGGTGAGTGGCGGCTCTGGCCCGAGGTCGACGAGGGATGGCCATGGTGGTCCGGCATGGTCCGGTGGCTGGGAGGCTCAGCCCCGCTGGCGGGAACGGCGAGCGGCCACGGCGAACGGACGAGGGCGGAGAGGCGGCCATGGCGAGGTCCGGCATGGTCCGTGGCTGGGGAGGCTCGACCGCGGCGGGAACGGTGAGGGGCGGCCGCGACGGGAACGGCGTAGGGCGGCCGGCCAAGGGACGCAAGCGGAGAGGCGGCCATGGCGAGTCCGGCATGGTCCGGTGGATGGGAAGGCTTCGGCCATGATGGGAAACAGTGAGGCGGCCAGGCGAAACAGTTGAATAAGCGGCCATGGCGGAGTCCGTCGAGGGGCGGAGAGGCGGAGTCCGCGAGGGGCGGAGAGGCGGAGAGGCGGAGTCCGCATGAGGCTCGGAGGGCCGCCGTGGGTCTGGTGTGACGGGCCGAAGGCGATAGGTGACGGGCCGGGCCGGGCCGAGGAGGCCGCCGCGGGCGCCGCGCAGGTCGGGCTGGTGGCTGGGAGCTCGGCCGGAGGAGCTCATGTTCCTCCGGTGCGGATCGACCGAGGGAGAGAGATAGGAACGATAGTGGGGGTTGGGCTGGATAAACGAGGGAGAGAGAGTGGTGGGGCCAGAGAGGTGGTCGGGCCAGAGAGAGAAAACGTGGTGGGGTGGGGCTTCGGTGTGGGCTGCGCGTCATCCATGGGTGGGCTGCCCATGCGATCTGATGGTGCCACGTCACTGATCCGCGTGATCGATCCGCGTGGTGTGCTTTCTCTTTGCCGTCTGCTGAAAAAATACTGAATGACAAAGAGCTCACTTCTTGCGTCTGCGGATGAAACCACAGACGGCAAAGAGCTCACTTTGCCTGCGGATGAAACCACGAATGACGGCAAAGAATCTTTGCCGTCATGTTTCATCTGCGGGGCGGCAAAGTGGCTCTTCGTCTGTCATATTTCTTCGGCCAGCAACAAGCATGATTTCGCCTTCAGTTTTTTCTTTGCCGTCTGGTGATGACGGCAAACCGGTTCTTGCCTTCTTGCGGGCAAAAAAAGCTGGCCGGCAAAAGGCGTCCCCGATGGCAAATTAAGCATTTCCCGTAGTGTTATCTCTTGAGCTTGTGTTCTTTCCCATTGTTAACCTTCTTTGAGCTTGCTAACTCTCAATCCCTCCAATGATTCTTGCTAGTTCTTGAGGGAAAAGAGAGAGGAGATCTAGATCCACGTTTCCACCAATCACTTTCTCCTCTAAGTGAGGGGAACCCCTTGGATCTAGATCTTGGAGTTCTTCGTGCTCTTCTTTTGTTCTTCCTCTCATTTTCCTCCCTAGCATTAGTTGCTTTGGTGGGATTTGGGAGAGAAGGACTTGGGCACTCCGTGTGCCCTTGCCATTGCATTTGGTGCATCGGTTTGAGTTCTCCATGGTGATACGTGGAAGTTTCAAGTTGAGAAGCTTATTATTATTGGGTGCTTGGTACCCTTGAGCTTGTTCCTCTTGGGTGCTTGGGCACCCTAGACGGTTGGTGGTTGATACGTCTCCATCGTATCTACTTTTCCAAACACTTTCCCCCTTGTTTTGGACTCTAACTTGTATGATTTGAATGGAACTAACCCGGATGGCGTTGTTTTCGGCAGAATTGCCATGGTGTTGTTTATGTGCGAGAAAAATAAAAGTTCTGGAATGACACGAAACTCCACGGAACACCTTAGAAAAAACAATAAAAATCCTTGCCAAAGATGAAGACCAGAGGCCCACACCCCTGTCCCACGAGGGTGGGGCGCCTAGGCGCCCCTACCTCGTGGGCCCCCTGGTGGCCCTCCGATGCCAACTCCAACTCCATATATTGGTTTTCGGGGAGAAAAAAATCAGAGAGAAGAAATCATCGCGTTTCACGATACGGAGCCGCTGCCAAGCCCTAATCACTCTCGGGAGGGCTGATCTGGAGTCCGTTCGGGGCTCCGGAGAGGGGGATTCGTCGCCGTCGTCATCATCAACCATCCTCCATCACCAATTTCATGATGCTCACCGCCGTGCGTGAGTAATTCCATCGTAAAACTTGCTTTGGGACGGTGATGGGTTGGATGAGATTTATCATGTAATCGAGTTAGTTTTGTTAGGGTTTGATCCCTAGTATCCATTATGTTACGAGATTGATGTTGCTATGACTTTGCTATGCTTAATGCTTGTCACTAGGGCCCGAGTGCCATGATTTCAGATCTGAACCTATTATGTTTTCATGAATATATGTGTGTTCTTGATCCTATCTTGCAAGTCTATAATCACCTACTATGTGTTATGATCCGCAACCCACGAAGTGACAATAATCGGGACCACTCCGGTGATGACCATAGTTTGAGGAGTTCATGTATTCACTATGTGCTAATGCTTTGTTACGGTTCTCTATTAAAAGGAGGCCTTAATATCCTTAGTTTCCAATAGGACCCGCTGCCACGGGAGGGTAGGACAAAAGATGTCATGCAAGTTCTTTTCCATAAGCACGTGTGACTATATACGGAATACATGCCTACATTACATTGATGAGCTGGAGCTAGTTACATGTCACCCTATGTTATAACTGTTACATGACGAACCGCATCCGGCATAATTATCCATCGCTAATCCGGTGCCTACGAGTTTTCCATATACTGGTTCTCGCTTATTTACTTTTCCGTTGCTACTATTACAATCACTACAAAATACAAAAAACATTACTCTTGATGTCTTTACTTTTGTTACCGTTACCACCACTATCATATTACTTTGCTACTAAACACTTTGCTGCAGATACTAAGTTTCCAGGTGTGGTTGAATTGACAACTCAGCTGCTAATACTTGAGAATATTCTTTGGTTCCCCTTGTGTCGAATCAACAAATTTGGGTTGAATACTCTACCCTCAAAAACTGTTGCGATCCCCTATACTTGTGAGTTATCAAGACCTTTTTCTGGCGCCGTTGTCAGGGAGCATAGCTCTATTCTTTGAGTCACTTGGGATTTATATCTGCTGGACACTATGAAGAACTTGAAAGATGATCGAACTGCTATTTTGCCCTCAACTACGAGGGGAGGTAAGGAACTGCCATCTAGCCTTGCACTAGATTTCTTACATTATAAGTAAGCTTGCGACACCTAAACTGCTACTGCTATGAATTACGATAGGTCGCATGTTATTGATGATGCCACTTCTGCTATGTATGATACTTATGATGAAACTACTTCTATGCTTGATACTATTGTGCCCCTTGGTGAATTTCTTGATGAGCAAATTGCTAGGTCTAGAGAAAGAGAAATTATTGAATCTGAATACGATGATGAGAGTGATGATGAAAATATGCCTGCTATTCCTGAGGGTTATCTTTTTGTTGCGGAATCTTCTGCAGCTATTTTTGCTTGCCAGGATAGATATGAATTTAAGAGGTTGCTAGTTAAATGGAGTAAAGAATCTTTTAGAGATAGAATGAGACCCGACCCTGCTTTTGCTACTTCACCTATCTGTGTTCCCGATAAGTATTATTATGATTTTTCTATTGATCCAGATATTATTACTTTGGTTGAATCTGATCCTTTTTATGGCTATGAATCTGAAACTGTTGTGGCACATCTTACTAAGTTAAATGATATAGCTGCCCTGTTTACTAATAATGAGAGATCGCGCTACCTTTATTTACTCAAAATATTTCCGTTCTCATTAAAGGGTGATGCTAATATATGGTTTAATTCTCTTGATCCCGGTTGTGTGCAAAGTCCCCAGGATATGATTTATTACTTCTCTGCTAAATATTTCCCTGCTCATAAGAAACAAGTTGCTTTGAGGGAAATATACAACTTTAATGCAAATTGAAGAAGAGAGTCTCCCATAGCTTGGGGAGGCTTCTCAAGATACTTAATGCTTTGCCTGATCATCCTCTTAAGAAACACGAAATACTTGATATCTTTTATAATGGACTAAGCGATGCTTCCGGAGATTACACGGATAGTTCTTTGGTTCTCTTTTCGAGGAAAGAACACGGATGAAGCTGAAATTCTATTGAATAATATGTTGACAAATGAAAATAATTGGGCACCTCCTGAGGCAGTTCCATAGCCAATTCTTTGAGCCTATTCCTAAAGCAACTCCGAAAAAGAGAGGTGTTCTATTTCTCAGTCCCGAAGATATGCAAGAGGCAAAGAAGTCTATGAAAGAAAAATGTATTAAAGCTGAAGATGTTAAGAATTTACCTCCTATTGAAGAAATACATGGCCTTAATTTACACTTTGTTGAAGAAGTATATGATCTCAATTACTTATTCTTTGAAGAACCTCCCGATATCCCGACCACGGGTAGTAATGGTAAATTCTCTCTAGAGATATGATAAAGCTGAAGTCCCTCCTACTAAAATTGCTAGTCAGTGCTTGGATGAGTTTGATGACTTTATGTTTAAGCAAGATGACTTTAATGCTTATTTTGGTAGACAATTAAAAAAGAATACCTTTATGATTAACGCTTGGGTGATTATATGGCTGATATTAGAGGTGAACTTAAACTTGTTAGCAAACATGCTTCTATGGTTACCACTCAAGTAGAACAAGTACTTAAAGCTCAGAAAGAAGTGCTTGATCAAATGAATAGTAAGAAAAATGATTATGCTGTTAGAGTGGCTACTAGAACTGGTAGAATGACTCGGGAACCTTTGTATCCTGAAGGCCACCCTAAGAGAATCGAGCAAGATTCTCAGAGAAATAATATTGATGTACCTAGTTCTTCTAAGAGGAAGAAAAAGAAAAATGATAGGACTTTGCAAACTTCTAGTGAACCTATTGCTGAACCACCTGAGAATCCAAATGATATCCCTATTTCTGATGCTGAGACACAATCAGGTGATGAACATGAACCTAGTGATAATGTTAATGATAATGTTCATGTTGATGCTCAACCTAGTAATGATAATGATGTAGAAGTCGAACCTGCTGTTGATCTTGATAACCCACAATCAAGGAATCAACGTTATGATAAAAGAGACTTCTTTGCTAGGAAACATGGTAAAGAAAAGGAACCATGGGTTCAGAAACCCACGCCTTTTCCTCCGAAACCATCCGAGAAAAAGGATGATGAGGATTTTGAGCGCTTTGCTGAAATGATTAGACCCATCTTTTTTGCGTATGTGATTAAGCGATGTGCTCAAAAAATTCTTATACTAAGTATATGAAGGATATCATTACTAATAAAAGAAAGATACCTGAAGCTGAAATTTCCACCATGCTTGCTAATTATACTTTTAAGGGTGGAATACCAAAGAAACTTGGAGATCCGGAGTACCTACTATACCATGCTCCATTAAGAGAAATTATGTTAAAACTGCTTTATGTGGTCTTGGAGCGGTGTCGGTGTTATGCCTCTCTCTTTATATCGTAGACTTGACTTGAATAAGTTGACACCTACTGAAATGTCTTTGCAAATGGTGATAGATCAACTGCTATACACTGTCGGTATTTGTGAGGATGTGCTGTTGTAGTTCTGAGCGTTACTATTTTAATGGACTTTGTTATTCTTGATATTCCCGAGGATGATAGTATGTCTATTATTCTTGGAAGACCTTTCCTTAATACTGCAGGGGCTGTTATTGATTGCAACAAAGGCAATGTCACTTTTCATGTTAATGGCAATGAGCACACGGTACATTTTCCGAGGAAACAACCTCAAGTTTATAGTATCAATTCTATTGGAAAAATGCCATCGATTATATTTGGAGGTTTTGAATTTCCTCTCCCTACTGTCAAGAAAAAGTATGATATTCTTATTTTTGGGGATTTTCATATCCCCGTTGAGGTAACTTAGTGTTATTCGAAATTTCTCCGGTTCCGTGATTATTCGGAATGAGTTTGTTAACAAGACTTGATCAACCTTGTTAGTGGGTTCATTTTGATGATCACGAGATGGATGAAACTAGAAGCACAACCTTTTGTACCCTCTTTATATTTTCTGTTATTTAGTAGAAATAAAGTAAAATAGTATTTTTTACATGTCATCTCTGACTTATCCGTGCAATATAAAAATACCCCGAAAATAAAAGTCCTCGAGAATGCCATGCCAATTTAATATGATTTTTTCGAAATATTTGAGGATTTCTTGTGCAAAAATTACATGGGGAGCTGCCACCTGGCCACGAGGGTGGAGGGCGCGCCCCCTACCTCATGGCCCACAGTGGCCCTCCTGCACTTATTCCTGCACCCATCTTCTTCCTCTATCTCACACAAACACGAAAAACCAACTCAAGCACGAGTTCCAACCCCCGTTGCTGTGATTTTCGATCTCCTTGCTCAAAGGACCTCTCGCAAAACTGCTTGGGGATATTGTTCTTTGGTATGTGACGCCTCCATTGGTCCAATTAGTTTTTGTTCTAGTGCTTTATTCGTTGCAAATTTGTGCTGCATAGGTGACCATGTTCTTGAGCTTGCATGTCAAATTTATATGGTTCCAAGTAGTTCTAATGCTTGATATAGGCCCTAGGCACTTGTGGGAGTTGTTACTATCAATTTTATTGAAGTTGGTTCACTTTTATTTGAAGTTACTAAAAATTTCAGAAATTTTTCAGGAAACAATATGTTTAGGAGGATGTTCCAAGGTGGTTCTTCAAGGAAGCAAGGTCCCAGACTTGCAATACGTGATCTTGACGAGGAATCACCAAGAGGCAGCTCCTGTGAGGCCACATCAATGGCCTTGGAAAATTTTATGAATCAAGTGGGAATCAAAGAAGAATTTAGTGCATATTTGAGTAATGCTTGCCCGGTCTTGAGGACTTTGAAGCTGACAAATGCCCCAGTATCATGATCTCACAAGTTCATTTGTGAGGAGGTTTGAGTTTTCATCTTCGCGTAATTCTCCTTCAGTCATGTTTGACCTTTATGACAAATCTTATACCATGGACTTAGAGGATTTCACTTCTGCTTGCAAACTTCCATCTTGGGGCAATGCCAGGGATCCCCCTAAATCTGAATATAGAGACTTTCTTGCTAGAATAACTGTGGGGGAATCTAGAGATATAACACAAGCCACTATAGGGAGCGTTCACTTTCCTGCTATACATTATTTTGCTCTCTTCATAGGTAGATGCATAAATGCTAAGGATGAAGCATGTCACATGTCTGTCCCTGATCTCAACATTCTCAGGAGTGCTGTGTTAGGAGACCAACCTTATCATATGGGAGCCATTGTAGCTCGCAGGTTGCATCGGAATAGACATAACGGAGATTTCTTTGGAGAAATTTATGCAACCCGCTTAGCTAATTTTCTTGAGATAGACATTCGTGAGGGTGATATGGAGTTACCCCCTTCTTATTTAGATTTTGATTCTATGGTTTCCCACCAGTTTGTTGAGAGGACTGAACCACCTCTCCAGTATCGACTAATCTTTAACAAACGTCATGTAGTCCATCTTGCTCTTCCTCATACTTTGCCTTCTTTGATTTTCAGACAAAGGAAGATATATTATTACCGAGAGGAGGCGGATGAGTATGAGAGGAGGCGGAGGCTGCTAGGCCATGCCTTCTGACTCGGTGGTGATAGCAGCTGCATCACTGATGTATTGACTTCACCTACGAGTATCCGTCAGGCTATCCCTGGCAATAGACCAACTTAGGCCAAAAGCCTAAGCTTGGGGGAGTACATATTTCCCACCGACATTACATTCATGTTCACACACACTAATTGCTAGATGTCGGTGCTCATACTCTTTCACTGTAATATCCATGCTAGTTTATTTTCTTTTTTCTTGCTTTCTTCTTGTGTGTTTAATAAACCTTAAGAAAAAACAAAAAAAAATCAGTAGTAGTTTATTTCTTTGCTGTAGTAATTAAAAAGAAAACCCAAAAATATTTCCCGTTCTTCTTTTTACTTGTCGGGAGCTTTCCCGTGTAAATAGTTTTTATTTCTTTTCCTTTCCTTTGGGGTCGAGAAGACTATATTGAAAATGCTTAGTGGCTCTTATATGCATGATTGCTTATTTAACTTAGAGCCCATATTACTTGTCTTCTCTCTTGAGTTGAATGCTTGCAGATTCCAGCTTAGTCCAATGCACGTGCACTCTTATTATTATACACATCGTTCGGTCGTGCAAGTGAGAGGCAATAATGATGATATATGATGGACTTATTGAGATGAGAAAAGCTGGTATGAACTCGACCTCTCTTGTTTTTGTAAATATGATGATTCATCGTTCCCGAGTCAGCTATTATGAAGTAAACATATTTGCAATGACATTTAGAGATTATAGTTGCTTGTGCCATGCTTGATTAGCTATGAGTTATAATGGTTTACCTTGCGTTCCAACATGCTATTAGAATGATTATGATGTGGTATGATGGGATGGTATCCTCCTTTAAATGAATTGAGTGACTCGACTTGGCACATGTTCACGCATGTAGTTGAATCAAATCAACATAGCCTTCATGATATTTATGTTCATGGTGGATTATATCCTACTCATGCTTGTATTCTGTAAATTAATTTTAATGCATGTTTCACGACTGTTGTCGCTCTCTCGATTGGTCGCTTCCCAGTCTTTTGCTAGCCTTCACCTGTACTAAGCGGAAATACTGCTTGTGCATCCAAACTCCTTAAACCCCAAAGTTGTTCCATATGAGTCCACTATACCTACCTATATGCGGCATTTACCTTCCATTCCAAGTAAATTTGTATGTGCCAAACTCTAAACCTTCAAATAAACATTCTGTTTTGCATGCTCGATTAGCTCATATGTCAACTAGAGCTGCCCTTATCTTCCGTGTTAGGCGGGTTATTCTCAAGAGGGGTGGACTCCGCTCCTCATTCACGAGAAAATGGCTGGTCACCGGGATGCCCAGTCCCATGCTTTATGCAAACTAAATCAAAATAACTGCAAGCAAAACTCCCCCTGGGACCCGTTGAATGTTGGAGGCACTCGTTGTTTCGAGCAAGCCATGGATTGATGCTTGCGGAGGAGGGGAGTATAAACTTTACCATTCTGTTTGGGAACCGCCTATAATCTGTTTAGCATGGAAGATATCATCGTCTCCTAGTTGTTATGTTGACAATGAGAGTATGCCACTCAAAATATAATTTATCTCTATTTGAAAACCGAGCTCTGGCACCTCTACAAATCCCTGCTTCCCTCTGCGAAGGGCCTATCTATTTACTTTTATGTTGAGTCATCACCCTTCTTATTAAAAAAGCACCCGCTAGAGAGCACACTGTCGTTTGCATTCATCATTATTGGTTTATATTGGGTATGACTTGACTGGATCTCTTTTACCATGAATTACAATGTTTAGTCAGTCCTTGATATTTAAAGGTGCTCTGCATTTATGTTTTGCGGTCTCAGAAAGGGCTAGAGAGATACCATTTTGTTATACTATGTTATGATTATTTTGAGAAAGTGTTGTCATCCGAGTTTTATTCTTATGGCTCGCTAGCTGATTATGCTATTGATATGAGTAATTGTGAGACCTACGTGTTATTGTGAGTATGGTTAGTTCATAATAATTGCTGAAACTTGAATGCTGGCTTTTCATGTTTACAGCAACAAGAGCAAACAAAGTTTGTAAAAGTTTTTCTTTTTCTCTTTCAGTTTGACAACTGAATTGCTTGAGGACAAGCAAGGGTTTAAGCTTGGGGGAGTTGATACGTCTCCGTCGTATCTACTTTTCCAAACACTTTTGCCCTTGTTTTGGACTCTAACTTGTATGATTTGAATGGAACTAACCCGGACTGGCGTTGTTTTCAGCAGAATTGCCATGATGTTGTTTTATGTGCAGAAAATAAAGGTTCTCGGAATGACCTGAAACTCCACGGAACACCTTAGAAAAAACAATAAAAAATCCTCGCCAAAGATGCAGACCAGGGGGCCCACACCCACATCCCACGAGGTGGGGGCGCCCACAAGCCTTCTACCTCGTGGGCCCCCTCGTGGCCCTCGGCGCCAACTCCAACTCCATATATTGGCTTCGGGGAGAAAAAATCAAAGAGAAGAAATCATCGCGTTTTCACGATCTGAGCCGCCAAGCCCTAATCTCTCTCGGGAGGGCTGATCTGGAGTTCGTTCGGGGCTCTGGAGAGGGGGATTCATCGCCGTCGTCATCATCAACCATCCTCCATCACCAATTTCATGATGCTCACCGCCGTGCGTGAGTAATTCCATCGAAGGCTTGCTGGACGGTGATGGGTTGGATGAGATTTATCATGTAATCGAGTTAGTTTTGTTAGGGTTTGATCCCTAGTATCAATTAGGTTCTGAGATTGATGTAGCTATGACTTTGATATGTAATACTTGTCACTAGGGCTCGAGTGCCATGATTTCAGATCTGAACCTATTATGTTTTCATGAATATATGTGTGTTCTTGATCCTATCTTGCAAGTCTATAGTCACCTACTATGTGTTATGATCCGGCAACCCCGAAGTGACAATAATCGGGACCACTCTCGGTGATGACCATAGTTTGAGGAGTTCATGTATTCACTATGTGCTAATGCTTTGTTCCGGTTCTCTATTAAAAGGAGGCCTTAATATCCCTTAGTTTCCATTAGGACCCCGCTGCCACGGGAGGGTAGGACAAAAGATGTCATGCAAGTTCTTTTTCATAAAGCCGCATTATGACTATATACGGAATACATGCCTACATTACATTGATGAACTGGAGCTAGTTACTGTGTCACCCTATGTTATAACTGTTACATGATCGAACCACATCCGGCATAATTATCCATCGCTAATCCGGTGCCTACTGAGTTTTCCATATCTTGGTTCTCGCTTATTTACTTTTCCGTTACTCTTGTTACAATCACTACAAAATACCAAAAACATTACTCTTGATGTCTTTACTTTTGTTACCGTTACCACCACTATCATATTACTTTGCTACTAAACACTTTGCTGCAGATACTAAGTTTCTAGGTGTGGTTGAATTGACAACTCAGCTGCTAATACTTGAGAATATTCTTTGGATCCCCTTGTGTCGAATCAACAAATTTGGGTTGAATACTCTACCCTCGAAAACTGTTGCGATCCCCTGTACTTGTGGGTTATCAGTGGTGTTCGGAGCTCAGTCATTGTGGTGTAAAGCTCCGGGCAAGCGTCGGGGTCTCCAATTAGGTTGTGGAGATCGCCCGAAGCAATTTGACGGTACGGTGACCGCCCCAAGGGTTGCCAAAGTGTCTGAGTTCGGTGACCGCCCCAAGGGTTGCCAAAGTGTACGGGTTCGGTGACCCGCCCCAAGGGTTGCCATTTATGCAGGTTCGGTGACCGCCCTCAAGGGTTCCTTAGTGGAATCACGTCATCTTGCATTGTGCTTGGCGTGAGGAGATTACGGTGGCCCTAGTGGCTTCTTGGGAGCATTGTGCCTCCACACCGCTCAAGCGGAGATTAGCATCCGCAAGGGTGTGAACCAGGATACATCGTCGTCTCCACGTGCCTCGGTTATCTCTTACCCGAGCCCTTTACTTATGCACTTTACTTTGTGATAGCCATATTGTTTCTTGTCATATATCTTGCTATCACTTAGTTGTTTATCTTGCTTAGCATAAGTTGTTGGTGCACATAGGTGAGCCTAGTTGTTGTAGGTTTTGTGCTTGACATTTAACCGCTAGGTTTATTCCGCATTTGTTCATGCCTAAACCGTAATTATTTTAAAGCGCCTAACTCACCCCCCCTCTATGCGACATCCACGATCTTTCAACTGTTGCTAGTTGTGGCGGCCTACCCCTCATCGGCTGCTCCTCCAGGCCATGAGCGTCGTCATTGTTGGACGCTAATTACCGCACAAAGAAAAGGGGAGAAAGATGGAGTGATGGGTGGGTGTCTTGAAGCGGTGGTGGATAGGGAAAGCCCATGCAACCTCGTGGTGCGGAGGAGATGGTGTAGGCCGGGCGCCCATGCAACTGTGTGGGTGCGGAGGAGGCGGTGATGGGTCGGGCGCAACGCCATGAGAGAACAGAAGAAAACTGGAGAGATGGGCGAGGCGGGTGGCCCGGTGATGGATTTGCGGCGCCCATGCAACCATGTGAAGTGGAGGAGCCCGTGATAGGCAGGGTGCCCGTGCAACCGTGAGGTCTGGAGGAGGCGGTGATGGCTCGGGCGTACCGCCATGAGAGAAGGTGTGAAAGATGGAGAGATGGACGGGTCATGCCGCCTGGTGGTGGACTAACGACACCCTGCGCAGGGCGTGTGGAGAGAAGGAGGTGATGGGCCAAGTTGGCAGTGCTCGTGTGGCTGTGCGATGGTATATCACTTTGACGGGCGTGGATATAGTTGGCCGCATCATTAATCTCCCTTGTGTACCAAATGTATATGAGTGACTTGTAACCTTCTTTCTCGCAAAAAATTGTCCCTCTGATCTAAAATAAATGTCATTTGTTTTAGTTTAGGGAGTAACTGACACGTAACACATCAAGTGTTGGACACATGTTTTTTGTACATCAAATTACTGGACACACATAATTGGATGGATGGTACAGTAAACAATACCTGCTCACCCACTAATAGACAATGGTTTTCCTAAAAAAAATGAAGACGTGGTAACTTGACCCTCCGAGCCTGGAGCGCTCACAGCGCTTACGTTCTAGGGAGCTTAGATATTGTAGTTTGTAGTGATATGGGCGGGGTGCACATATTCTTCGGTTTTGTTTCAGCTTTGACCAGAACGGGTGGGACTGAAGAACACTATTGTTCCTTGTACACAAACTGAAATTGTATGCATGGCGGTCTTTGGAAATTTGAGCAAAAATGAAGTACTAGTAGTATGTAGCAGTAGTACCATGCAACATGTAATTTTCGTAGCTGGAATATTGTGGTTTCGGAGTGGAATTTTTCTTTCTCGAATACGCACAAGTATGCGTATCATCGCATTAAAGAAGGAATGTCAAGGAAGCCGGATACAAGCTCTTTCGGCCATTACAACACTAATCACAAGAATTAGCCGCGACACCTACCACACACACCCTGACTACTATGATACACGCTACCCTAGTTCAACCTCATGCCAATGCGATAAGGCAAGCCACAGAGCAACCAAGCCACGTCACAACCAACACCGAGACCTCTACAACAAGCACTTTTTCGGCAAACCAGAGACAAAACTGAGAGGGGGCTTTCCGGGCGTTTGAACTGCTGCCACGCCAACACCTAACTAATCTGGCCCATCAAAAACCGCTAGGGTGCCCGCTCGCTTTCCGTCCGAGCCAACTGCGGCATTCATGCTGCTCTAAAGCGGCCGCTACAAATTGACCCGGTTCAGAGCGGATGTGACCTCTCTCTGGCGCTTGTGGCGCATCTCCGATGTCGCGCCTATTTAGTGCCGGAAAACCGTTTATTTTACAGGATGGGATGGAAATATACCACGCCCGTTCAATACTAAATCGTTAAATCTGCCACCATTAAAGAGGCTCATGGTCGAGAAACCAATTCCAGCGCCAGCGCATTGGCGCATGCAGAGGCTTGGCCTCATCGGCATCCACCATTTAAAGTGGCCACACACGGCAAACAACACACCACAACCCCATCCGTTCCACATCTTCCTCCCATGCACCACATTCACCATGACCGCGAGCAGGAGCGCTCTATGAGAGAGCACATCGATGGAGATGAAGCACGAGGTGGCTTCCTTGCAGCCGCCTAAGCGAGCCACCGTGCCGGGTGGATCTAGACGGCGTGCCAGCCAGTTCCCCTAAGGTCTTTGACAACAACCCCACGATGGAGACAGGCCCCGACAATGACTCAGCGCCGGAGCCTGCGGCGATGCATGTGCACTTCAATGCCGCCATGGCGAAGGAGCAACTAAGGTAACAATTGATCCATCAGCATAATGATACCAAGCCTCACTATCAATGGCATATTTTCTAATCTTCAAGCGCATTTTCTCCATCTTGATCTTGTGATCACCGACGATATCGGCAACATGCAACTCCAATTCCATCTTCTCCTCAATTATTTTCAATTTTTCTTTCAAATACTTGTTTTCATTTTTCAACTAAATTTAACCTCTAAACAATAGGGTCGGTTGGAATTTCCGGTTCACATACTCAGGGCGGCCCATAGATATCTGAGGGCCCGAGGGCAAGACAGAAATAAAGGGCCCTTATTTACTTAAAAGCTAAATTTTCTATTTCTATTGAAATATTACCATTTCTTACAGGACTATTTCTCAACTAAAATATACCTAGCCTTACCATCCAGATTATCCCAGTGTAAATGGATCAAAAATATCAACAGTTAGTGGTTGTTGTTTATCAACACTCGGTGATTCAGAATTTGGTGAATGAGTTACTTTTTCATGCACATTAGAATTATTATTATTCTCGCTCATATCATGATCAGTAGCATCTGTATTCTCAGTTGGTCATTGCCAATTCCACGGGATCTCTAGGAGAACTACTAGTTGTAAAAAAAATTGTCAAGTGACCCTTTTTGGGATTTACCTCTTCATCTATTTGCTTTTTTCTCTTCCTTTTGTTACTACCAGATTAAACTTTCTAAAGGAGATGTCACTAAAGAAGAACAAGCAGTATAAAATGATTAAAAAAGGGAACAAAAGCACCTGAATGTGGATTGATGTGGATGTAGGTGGCCAGATCAGCAGATCCATGAGTTGCAGTAATCAACACGAGCGAGAAGATGACACCATGAACTGAATAATCCCCCCTTTTCCAGTTCTCCACCACACTTGGATCCACCGAACAGCGAACTGCGAGAAGAAGACCTATCTTTGGGGAGCAGGGCAGGCAGATGTGGAATCTCTCAAAGGACAGAGAAGAGGATGGGACGGGATTAGGGTCAGCAAGAGAAGAACACATGTATTGTCTCTCAATGTCCAGCTATGGAGAATGAGCAGAACATCAAGAAGGGAAGGAGAGCCGATTGGGGAGCAGATTTGCGTCTTTAGTCTCCAATAATGGCCAGTGGCGACCTTGGAATTTGAGACGGTGGCCTTGCACGAGGAACGGCGGCACAGTTATGGGAGTCTGGGATTTGGGGAGAGAACGAGGAGTCGAGGATCACAGGATGACGGGAAGATGCTGAATCCGCTCGTTGTTTTGTTGGGCTTCGTCGCACTACTGAGATGAAATACTAGCTGGGCTGGGGCCCACCTTCTACAGGGGCCATAATGAGCGCCCGTTTGCCCGGCCTATGGGCTGGGCCTGCACATACTTCCTAGATAGAAATATCTATGTCAACTTGATGGGCATAATTTTTCATAAACATGAAATGCAACAAATAGTTATAAAAGAGAATATACCGCATCCGAATCATAAATCGGACGAGGGCCCACTGGGACGGATATCAAAACCATGGCAATATGTATAACAAAATGCATTATGTGGTAAGATAATTGTACAAGTAAATATATATCTAAATCACACAAACATTATTTTTCTACATAAAAAGATAAGAACAAGAGGCTCACCAGAAGGTGGTGCCGACAACGGACAGTCTTGAGCGATCGATGGTGGTTAGGACAGATCACAGGAAGGCACTAAGTAAACCACACCTACATATGCAAACTAAGAGTTATTTTGAGCTCAAATTGCATATAAATCAAATAAACTACCACATATATATAATTCCTCCCAAACTAAAAACCCACAAATCACTATACTTATAGAGCATTGCAAAAGCTAATCTAGCAATGAGAGATGCAAGGACAAAGTTGCTAACCTTTGTGATCACTTGGATGGATGGGGTGCCTTCAAATCTTGATAAATTTTGGCAAAAATGGAGGTGAGCTCGAGTAAGAGGGCAAGAAAATAGAGAGGAGGGGAAAAGCATAGCGCTTCGGCTTGGGCTGGACGAAGTACTATATATCTTGACTAAGCGGTTGGGGCGCCACCCGATGGCGCCCGCTTGAGAGGAAGTTGAGCGGTGCTAGGTGGGGGCGCCCCCTTTCCCTTTCCTGTATATACTATGTAGTGTTATTGCATCAGATTTAAAGTAACATGCTCAGCTAAGTGCAAAGTGTGATGAATAAGTGAAATAGAAGGAAGCTGGTACATAGGTGTATGCCAAAAACTATATAATATAACATAAACACATGAAGTCATCGATGTCTATGGTATAAAATGCACATGCACAATATTAGAGTGCACATGAAGACAGAGCACTATAGTGTCCCTGAGTTGCAAGTCTCTAAGCACTGAAATGATCCATAATCATAAGTACAAAGTAACTGAATAAGAACAAGAAATTTAGAGCAAATGAGTTGTAAAATGTAAGTAATGAGCATTGGAAGTAAAGGTAAGGCAGAATCAGTGACAGTTGGGTGCACTTGACAGGAAAATCAGCGAGGCATGATATGAAATTAGAGCACTTGAGTAAATGAGTGCGTGCCACGTCTCTTTGGTGGCACCTAAATGAAAAAAGAAACTATTCACCTCTCAAAATTTTCCCCAAGACCATATAAAATCAGGAAGGTACTGAAGAGAGATGCTCAAATTGGAAGTTGAATAAGCTTACCAGATTAGAAGCCATGTCTAGGAATGCTTGAAGCTTCAAAGCTTTCCTATAATACAGCATGCCTCTAACTTTTCACAATAAGAAAAACATGTAAATGCGGAATCAACCAAATGATCCGTATTTGACAAGGTCGAAGTGTACAGCCGAAGTACTTGTTCGAGTGTCTGCCTCTAAGAGAGGCACAATGACGAAGTTGAAGACCATTTTCTTCATTTCCGCAAACTTTAGTTTCTCTTTTGCATTTAATTCTTTCCATGAAATTATTCCATTCATGTATAAGAAGAATTAGAATAGAAGACAAAAACCTGAGAATCAAAATTCATAACTGTAGGCATAAAAAAATCAAACGGGAAAGGAACCTAGAAAGATCTTACGCGGTAGAATATAACGATACACTATCCTCATTCTCCAGATCAAGGTCGTTTCTTGAATTACAGTTTCCTCACTGTAGTATGGTGTCATTACACTACGAAGAACAAAGTGTCATGAATCATTTAGAGCCCAATCTTTTTCACTGAAACTCTTATGATCACATAACAAATTTAAACATAAGGTTTATTAGATTGTTGTTGTGAACTGATAATATATTTCTGGTATTGACATTGTTTATATTACGGATGCACTTCAAGATGGGTGGCACATTTTCTGTTGTACAGGCCTCCACCTGGAATTGCATCACTTGTTATTTTTGTTTTAGAATGTCTAGGTGCATTTTTCCTTTAAGGTGGAAACAGATGTACTTGTACAAGCAACAAGAGTACAAAGCGCCACTGCCATACATTGTGGAAGCTCAATGCTTCCGTTTACAAAATTTGCTTCCCAAAACAGAAGGATTTATAATTTTTTATTACAATCAAGCGGATATGAGCTGATGAGTACAAATGTGAACATGTACTGAGAGCAGCACCCTTTCAACAGTGGATCATTTACAAGTTGGATAGTTTGACGGTCTGAAATTAGTGGTTGTGTGTCAGAATCGTTATCAAATAGTAGATGATATATATTAACTTCTAAAATTAGTGGCTGTTTGTCAGAACTGTTATCGAATAACACAACATATATATTAACTTCAATAAAGGGATTCACTATGAAGGAAGATTACCAAAACAAAACAGAAGTGAGTGGCTGGACATATTCTCGATGTTTTTCCGGCGGTGTACATCTTGATTCCTTTCATGGGCCCTGCAGATGGAAGGGTTGGATTGAACAAACAACACACATGAATCAGCAAAACACACACACACACACACAGAGGGCACGGGAAAGGGGCAACCTGTAGTCGACACCCTCTACTGAGAGGGACACGGGAAGCCATGGAGCTCGACACCTGAGTTAGGCGGCGCCCATGCTGCTCCGTCTGAGTAGCTGGGCTGTGTCAGTGGGAAAGCGCCCTTTTTAGTTTCCTGTTTCCAATATGTTTGGCACAACTTTATGCAAGCTGATACATGTAGATATGTAGTTGCTATAGACATATAAATAAAAGATCTTCAAAGATGTGTTAAACAAAATAGGGCAGACGCGTAAGCTGATACATGTAAATAATAGTAACTCTGGAAAATAAATCAGTTGCAATCACTTGTACAATATAACTTGGTACACAACAAGTCATCACAACTAAGCTGTAAACAATCAGCATTAGCCATTCTAAGCTTCAAAAATGCTCATATAGTTGATGCTTCATAGCACCCTTTTCACTTTGTATTGTAGTTTAATTCAAAAATAAATTGTTGGTTTTCTTCCGTTTTTTGTTGATGGTAACTTAAAACCCAAAGGTAGGTGCATCAAGAAGTGGTAGAAGATTACGAAATATAGTTGCTACTTGGTACTTATTTTCTAATCAAAATTGGCAAGCACATAGAGGATTAATTATTTCCATAAAATCATACCAACTTCTGCTCACTAATTTATTTATATGATATCATTTACATTCCATTCCTTACTTCTGTTTTTCTGTATCCACAAATAGAACTGCCCTATAATTAATTCTTATACAACTCCACTTTTCTATCCAGAACTATGAAATTTCTTGTCTTGGGAATGGTAGATTTTATTCCACTATTACTTTTGAAATGGTGTGTTACATCTTTCGTTTGATAGTTGCACGGTAAATATGAGGACAAACGCAACGCCTGATGGTCCTATAGATGAGTATTTTTATGTTCATTTAGTTCTTAAACAGAATAATCAACTTCTTGAATTAATAGAAGAGAGAAGAGGCCAAGGAAAGAAAGAGAGAACAACCTCGTAGTCGAAGCGTGGGTGGAAATAGAGGCGATTGGAGGCCTACACGAGCATAGAAAGAACTTTAATGTTGTCTACCATCAGTTAAAATTTACTACCTCCTACCGGAATTACTTGTCGCTCAAATGGATGTATCTAGAGGTATTTTAGTGCTAGATACAACCATTTGAGCAACAAGTAATTCAGACGGAAGAAATATATTAAAATGCATGGTTCAATCATGCCATATATTCAGCACAAATGACAAACCATGTTGACTGGATTCCCACAATAAGTTTCACAAGGACCTTCTTTTGCGGTAATCTCAGCAGAAACTTTCTAAGCATGATAATATGGATCGACCAAAAGATATAATTGTTTAACTGTTGGGCCCAAGAAACGATCCTGCTATAATGTGTATCGGCAAAGTGCAAAATGGAATGACCACACTTTCATTATCTTGGGATGTACATCTGGTGAAGCAAATAGCATGCCAAGTAAAATGAAAGTGTCTGCTAAACCTTGAACACTTATTCCTTGTTGTCTCAATGGGAATAATTAATATCGATTATTTTGTTGAAATTCCTATAATAAATGAAATAATACGTCATATAGGCAACAACTCTTTAGTTAGCATTCACACTAATGGGACATAATAATACTGTTAAGAAACATCTTTTTTCCCAATACTACGAACATCTAGTCCAGCTTTAGGATAACAGACATGTCCACATCATCATGGTGTTTCTGATCGACTGATTTGTTTGCACCTTTACAAAAAGCTAATGGCATAATTCCTTACAGACCATCAGTTAATGATTCAGAAGAAAAAAATTCTCACTTGAAATATCACATATGTTTGTCACTTTGTCCTAGAGCTAGCCTAATAGAAGTTATGCACTTTTTGCACCAGGACAACATTTCCTGTAAACTCTAAATCCTATTTATGGAATAAAGATGTGTGATGACTTACATCTGAATACATCTGTCCGGCTGTGATATATTCATTTCTCTTAAAAGCCTTTGTAGCTTGTAATTTTAGTTCAGATATATGTTTTCTCTTAAATCGACGTTCATCCTTACCACAAATATTTGATTAGACCATATATGTGGAACAACCTTGCTGTCAGAGTATCCCCAATTTACATTGTCGAATTTATAATCCAGCTGCTGATTCAAGTCAATTTGCTAATTGAAGTCACTTTCATCAAATTCATAATCAGACCCTTCATCGCCATTCACATATATAGCAGCCTTCATCTTTGTCATACACATAATAATCTCCTTCCTCGATGTCACAAGTCAAAATTCTGTAACTCAGCTTCAGATGCTTGACGGAATCATTTTCTATGCAGGATCCATCTTCATCACTGGATGAAGATCCCTGTAAAATATGTCAATGTAGTTATAAACTAAGAAAAGCATTTTAACTGTATATACAAACTTTAGTCACTTGAGAAGTACTTGTAACTTTGAGTTATGTATCAGGATCCATTGCTTCGGTGACAACATTAGACGTGCATATACGGTAAAAGCAATCCACATTGTTTTCCCAACAAAGCATCCACAAGAATCTAGTAATTAAGAAAGCATAATATATATATGTGCAACAGGAGCATGTAATCTATTTGCTCTCACAGAAGCGTTTTCTTTCGCAGAGATTTCTTGAAGAAACCTAGCTGCAGTAAAAAAATCAACAATGTAGTAAAGTATAATACTTGCGCTCAGGTTCATCAAAACTACAGTTCAAAAACAAAGTTCATCGAAATTGAATCCCAGTTCTTGTAGCCTGGAACTCTGAAAATGCACACTTATTATGCTGCTATTTCTTTGATCAATAAGCACTTGACTTTCCATCTTGATCATAGTAGTATGCTGAAGCAGCTCAAGATAAAAGCCCTGTTTATCCATGGCCAGATTTCAGTAAACTAACTTGGAGTATAATGGCTGTACCACTCCAGTTTTCACACTTATAACAGCAAAATAGATATCCTAAACCACATTCACAGGTTACAAAACAATTTGTGAAACAGGGTAGTCTTATTTTAAGAGATGAAACAGATCAGTAGGCGAACTTACCTTTGGAAGCTCCAGCACTGAATGTTTCGTTATTTTGTCAAAGTGAGGATTACCATCAGCTTGTCATACTCCAAGAAACGAACCTAATCTAGACCAGCCTCCTAAATGTTGCAGATCCAAAATCCAAATGGATGTCAGATCGATGCCAGCGGAGTGTAACCGTCGAATCAAGCAAGCAAATCAGAGCCGATCGGACCCAATGGCAAGCAAGCAGCGAACCTGGCGTAGCAGTGAAGGTGATGGAACTTCGTCGAGTCGTCGAGGCTGGCGTCATTGACGCGGCCGTCCACCATTAGCTGCCGCAGCTCCGCCTCCACGTCCACGGCGCCTGCGTCGGAGCCGTAGCCGCAACCGCCCTTTGCCGTGTGTGCGGCTTGGCCCATCTCGCAGACACACAGGGAATAAGAGAGGGACGTGGGAGATGACTCTGGGGTTCGATGCCACCGGAGGAACAGGGGAGCTGCAGAGGAGATAGGAAAGGAGAGGTTGCGTGCTGAGAGGCGGCGGCGGCACTAAATCGTAGCTTCTCGTCGACCTGGACGCCCCCTCCTCACCGTCCGTCGCCACCATGGTCTTGTCCTCCTGACGAAGGAGCAGGCGCCGGAGGAGCTGGGAGGTGCCGATGGGGCGGCGGCGGCGGCGGCAACCCTACACGGGGAAGAGAAAATGAGGAGAGGAGAGGGGAGTTTGCTTGAGATAAAAAGGAAAAGTGGTGGGGCTCGATAAGGTCGCTTCGTCAGCAAGGGAAGGCTCCTCTTTGTCGTACCCGTGAGGACGTGGCTAGCGCGAGGATGCGCCTTTGATGCACAGCTGAATGTGTTTGATATCTTTAGTCCCGGTTGGTTATACGAACCGGGACTAAAGGTGTACGAACCGGGATTAAAGGTGCATCTCTAATCCCTGTTCGTGCCACGAATCGGAACTAAAGGTGTTAGTGGGCCCCCAGCCTGATACCACCTCATTAGTCCCGGTTCGTGGCACGAACCGGTACTAAAGGTTCGCCACGAACCGGGACTAATGAGCACCGCCCGCCTAGCCGTTGAAACCGGCACTAATAGTCACATTAGTGCCGGTTCAATTACAAACCGGGACTAATAAGCTGAATATTAGGCCCTTTTTATACTAATGAGCGTCAAGAGAGGATCATTATACACATGGTTGGGTTTATGGTGAAACTATGACTTATGACTCATTTAATAGCAACCATTAATTAGGTTGCAAATGTGTAAGTAATTGTTTTCTTTGCTCGACTTACTCAAACGCTCATTGTCATTTTGCGTCACTCCGCTTGACCAACTTGAAGGGGAGAAGCGGGAAAAAGGCATGTTACTTCATACTTATGTCCATGGAAGTTGGTAGCTTTTTTTCTTCTTCTAATTTATAGAGAAAAGACCTGACTATGCGTATTTTTCAGATTGAGATAATAGAAAAAGGACTTTTGATGCAAGAGCTTAGGATGAAAAACAAGCAATCCTAACGGATTTGTTTTTTCCAGAACCAGAGGCTCCCAATCAACGTCACTCTTAGTAGGGAGGGGTGGTGAGAAGCAATTCAAGCGGACGCGCTTCTTTCGGATCGAAATCATTGAAGAAATGTTGTCGATGTAGTAGTTATGGGAAAAATCAATCCTAGCCGGCCGGATTCATTTTCCCGAAATTTAAATCATAGAAAAAGGATAGCTCTCAGGATCGCAATCAATTCACATAAGGTAACCAGATGCACGTTACCAATCAATTCACGTATACCAATCAATCTCTTATTTGGTACCACATAATAACAGAATTAATTACGGTCAATCTCATATTTCCTTCTGGTCTAAAATTGCTCTTACCAAATCTCTCCCGATTTTTTCTTCCTCTAACCAGTCCCTCCTCCTCTCCTCCCTCGATCCCAACAGCGACACTCCAGACGCAGGAGTCCACCGACCAAACCCTATCCTCCCCGATCTCGTTTCTCTCTTGTGTGGCATCATCGTAGATCAAGCGGTGGCCGAGGCAAGAGGGAAATATCGGCAGCGGGTCTAGGTGACGTCAGACTGGAGCGAAGTCTTCGTTTCCAGGTTGACAATCTCATATTTTATGTCAATCTCTGCCTCTCCTTCTTTGGTCACTAAGCTTTGATGATTTTTGAGATGCTCTCGCTACCTTCAATGGTTACCTCATCACCAGCGTGTTCTCCTTGGGGTCGTGGACCATTAATGCCCAGCGTCAGTGTGTTCGGCGTTTGAGTCGTAATGGACCATTAACACCCAACATGTTCGGCGTTGGAGCCATCGTGGAGAGCCCATCGTGCACCTCCTGGGCCGACTACAGATCAGTGTGGACACTAGGATTGATACTTTCCTCAAGGAATATCCCACACTTTTTTTAGACTATGTACGACATGTTTCAAAGGGATCATTGATGTAGAATCACCCGAAATATTCTGATTTGGTTGCAGAAGATGTTATCATCGGAGAAAACATGATTAACGCTGAATCACCGGAAAATGGATGTCCCGTTGCAACGCACGGGCAATTACCTAGTTCATTAAATAAAAAAGGACTTATGTCACTTTGTACGTCTGCCCCCCTACACACACGAAGTCACATTTGTGAGGCCAGCGAGCTAGGGTAACGGGCCGGCACGACCCGGCCCAGCCATTATGAATGGCCCCTGCACACACGAAACCACATTTGTGACGCCAGCGAGCTAGGGTAACGGGCCGACACGAACCGGCCCGGACAGAAGTACATCGTGACTGCCTTTTTGCCTCGGCACGCCAGGCGTGCTTCCTCGGCGAACGATCGGTCAGCAGCACGCTATTTACGCTGGAGTATACATACCTAAATTATCAAGGTGGTACAATTCGAAATAACGAGTCCACCAACTCAATCTGCCTACGTCGCGACTCGTGTTCTTTTGTTGTTGAGGGATTGCCACTCGTGTTTTCAGTTCCAAGTCGTTCGGGTTGGCACGCACGCTTTTGCTTGTCAACAGCGAGGTACTTCGGACGACTCGCACGTAACAGATTCACGTATTCTGAAGAAAGGTTAATATGGACGGCGGGTTCTCCATAGACAGGACCAGAGGCGCGGCAGCTGCGTCGGTGATGGTGCTCGATGGCCTCGTCGACCCGGCGATCCTAGAAGCGCCTGCTTGCAGCGAAGTAGTGGCCCTCGCTACTGACCTACACGCCCAGTCCATATGCAGACTGCGCCTGAATCATCTCAGAGTTCCCACTCTATAGCTCCTAGCCGGTATTCTACTATCCTTTTATTAAATAAATTTACTCTCGTTCTCTCAGCGATGCCATGAGGTTAGAGGACTTTCTGTCCTCGCAAATCCGATTATTCGGATCTGATGACTTTACGTTGGCGCCAAACTTTTCTTTTTTTGGTTCAATTCTTTGTGGAGTTGAAATTTTTCTTCGGCATCATGGTGAAGATATTGTGATCCGACGGCCTGCACTTCTATAGGATCATCCCTGACCCACGCACGTTTATCGATCAAGGTTTTCCATCTTTTTGGATGGGTGACTCGAGGTGCTTTCAAAAACCATTACTGATAATGAGGGTGAGAACGTGACAACATCGTTGCTTCAGTTCAATTGCGGCCTTTTTACCGAAGTCTTTGGTGTCTTTTTTATGGCAGAGATTGATACCGCGAAGAATACGTTTTCAAGACATTTCATTATAACTCTTAGTCAAAGGAGTTACTTTATTGAGAAAAATCTTTCATCCTCCACAAGAAAAGCTCTTCTCCTCCCTTTGGCGCCGCCGCCGGTCCGCCCCATCTCCAATAGCCTCTAGGCCATGAAGGTGCGGAGGATCTCGGCCACCCACCGGCAGGAGGTACCCCGTTCTCATTCTTGTTAGATTCGGCGTTTTGGTTGGGGCTGTGTAGCTGCGGCGATGTTCCTTAGTAGGAATAATGTTTCCGACGTTTTATTCCCGTCCTGATGATGCGTTCAGCATCGTCGGAGGGTGTGTGGAGGTTTGTCTCCGTCAGATCTCGCGGGATTCAGTCGATTTTGGTCTTCGGTGGATCTGTTTGGATCCGGTCTTCGTTTGTCTTTGTGTGGGTGTTTACAGGTTTGATCCTTCTGATCTACGACTTTCTTCATCAGCGATGGTTGCTACTCTGTTGCGCTGGTCCTATGGGGCCTTAGCATGGCGACTTCCCACTTTCTACTACAACAAGGTTTGCCCGACTTCGGTGAGGGAGAGGCGATGACCGCGGCACACATTCGGCTCGCTCCAGTGGTTGTAGTCATCACTAGGTAGTCCACGGACATTGTTTTAACTTTTATTACCTCTGTTTTTTTTGTATTACCATGGTTAAAGATGAATCGATTCTAAGTTTCTTGGAAAAAAGGGAGTTACTTTATATGTTTCAATTTTAGATCCAAATCAGTGTAACTGTAACTGTTATGAGTATGAATGAAATTATAGATGTTTCTAAAAAAATAGGGCTAGCACGACATCACCAACAACTATATGGTGCTTCTGCTCTGTTTTATTAATCAGAGAGTTACATTTTATTGTTTTCCCTTCTTTGATCCATACGAAATTTGTAGAAATAATCTGTTGTGTTCTGGACGGGAACGTATGGCTCTCGGGTGTAATTACACCTGATTTTTAAAAAAAAATAGTAATTTGTAAGAAAGTCAAAAAGATCTGAAACTATTTGTGAACAAAGTAGATTTATTGTTGCACTCGTATAAAAACTTTCGCGAAGAGATGACTCTCATGTTGTTGTGGACGTAAAATAGCAAATTTGTGGCTACATATGCCATACTGTTCACGCTATTGTCGGAGAATATTTGTCATTTTTGTCAGAGAATATTTCGTCGCAGAATAGTTTTGTACGCCAGAAACGACAGCTCAAGTTTGTTGGGAAAAAAGTTTTGGAAAAGTTTTGACTTTTTCTCTATTTTTAAAAATAAGATACATGACCAGGTGTAATTACGACCATGCTCCAAAGGGTATTTTCCGTGGTGTCCTCTAGAATCTTCGTTTTCCTCCACTCCAGGCAGACTACGAAGACGGTGGAGTTACCACGTGGTAAGCGTGGTAAAAGCAATCTCAAACAGGCAAAAAAAAAACCCGAAGACGGTGGAGTTGGCCAGGAGGAGGTAGTCACGGACCATGCAAAAGGGGAAGGCAACACGGTGAGGAGAAATCGTAGCCTCATGCTCCTACCCTCCCTTGGGCCTCTTTGGCACGACAAAAAGGTATTAAGTTTATATCATTAGAAAGTTCTTTTATTTGCATTTTCAGAAGCATTTTGCATGGGCGTGATTTGCTTAGGGAGG
Organism: Aegilops bicornis; assembly: GCA_021605145.1. NCBI lineage: Eukaryota > Viridiplantae > Streptophyta > Magnoliopsida > Poales > Poaceae > Aegilops > Aegilops bicornis. The sequence continues at coordinate 148,762 of JAHIAL010000040.1, forward strand.
GTCTTATTTGGAGAGTTGGCTCGGGTGTGAGCATTAATATACACCACCATGATGCGTGGATTCCACGAAGTGGCAGTACAAAACCCCTCGGCCAGGTCTATCTACATGGGGTCACCAAGGTTGTGGATCTCCTGACAGCAGATGGGATGGCTTGGAACGAAGGATTGCTGCAGAACATGTTCACTCCAGATGACGTTGCTGATGTGAAACAGATTGCCATAGGGGGACCGGGCACTAATGATTATCTAGCATGGAATTTTACAAAGAGTGGTGTCTTCTCAGTAAAGTCTGCATATCATTTGAGGATGTCTTTGAACAGAGCAAGCTCCGGACAGCCTGAGTCATCTAGTTCAGTTAGTAAACACAAAGGATACTTGGCATTGTGGGATACCAGTGCGCCGGCGAAGGTAAAGATCCATATGTGGCGAATGATCCGAAACGGCCTTGCTGTAGGGGCTGAACTACACCGTCGCAGAATCAACCCGGGTGTTTTCTGCATCGTGTGTGGCCGGGAGGAGACAATGGTGCACCGCTTCTGGGCGTGTCAACATTCTGTTCAGTTTTGGGTGCAAATGTGCTCGGAGCTGGGTATACAACTGGGATCCCCACCACTGTTTATCACATCCCAACGCGAGCTTGCATCCTGGCTATTAAGCTGGTTCGCGGGAGCCTCGGAGAATGAAAAGGAAGTATTGCTTCAGGCCACATACGGGCTATGGCTCGCGAGAAATGATGCAAGAGACGGCAGGAAGATTGCCAAGCCACATGAAATAGTAGCCACTGTTCGGACACATCTTATGGATTGGAAACTAGCACACGAGACGAGGGCGCCACAACCGGAGCCAAAGACCATCCAACGATGGGAGCCTCCTGAAGATGGATGGGTAAAGATCAACTCCGACGGCGCGGTCTCAAGGAATGGAGATAAGGGTGGTGCAGGAGCTGTATTCAGGGATCACGCCGGGGCGTTTAGGGCTGCTTTTTGCCAGTTTTTACCAAACATTGTTGACCCTGAGATGGCTGAAGTGCTAGCGTGTAGACGAGCAGTTCAAGTGGCGACTGAAATGCAGGTTCAGAGGGCTCATTTCGAACTTGATTGTCAGGCAGTGGTGCAGATGCTTAACAATCCAGAAAGGAATTTGTCCGCTGTAGGACCTTGGGTGCAGGACACTGGAGGAAGCAAAGGTGTCGTGGGTTCGTCGTTCTGGGAATGTAGCCGCTCATAAACTTGCTAGAGTAGGTGTAGGAGAGAACCGATCGGAGATTTGGGTGGACTCACCACCAGATTTTATTTTGGATGTAATAGCAGACGAGATCCCTAGTTTCGTTTAAATAAAGCGGCATGATTTCCCCCCTCAAAAAAAAAGAAAGTTCTTTTATCATCGAAACGAAAAACTTTGATTGTTGGGTCATCTCCGTCCATGATCGGAACCTTGACAGATAAAACAGTGCACTGCAGCAGTAGGATCTGAAGATGATCGAGCTGCTCGCCGCAGGTGCGTGCCATGACGGGCGCTCGATGCTGACACATGGAAAGGGATAGATGGACGAATCCTCCTCGCTGGAAGACCCGATGGCTAGGTTTTCCTCTCTCACAATGCAAGCAAACTCCACGTATATATAATTCACTAGTATTATAATTTAACCATGTATCATTGTCCAAGATTTATCCATTTCCACTATTCATTCTTTCATGCTTGCATGCATGGGTACCTTCCAGAAAATGGTCATGCTCACGCGCGACATAAGGGGGGAGGGGTGTGATTGATATGTTGCTGAAAAGTTTGGCCAGGGCCAGCAAAGGTGTGAGTTGCACTAGCACCAGTAGTCCAGTAGCAAGCAAATATTTGTGTGGTGAAACTAGGAAGAAGGGCTAGTAAACAAGCAAATCGAGAAACGAATACGTGTGGGACTCTTGTGTGCTTGGCTTTGACTTTGTGTAGGCCTGCAGCAGCCGGAGCACAGCTCAGCACAGTGCATAGCACACTCTAGGGGCCCGTTCCTGCATGATTTGACTTTGACCAAACAAAGGTCTGCAGTAATAATAATACTGCACTATCATGAAACATGAAAATTGGTCAGGAACACTGCTCCTCCTTCTGAAAAGCGAAACTGTATTTAAGGCAGTTTTGGAAGCAAATTTGACAGCAACTACTAGTAGCAGGGGAAACGTGAAAGCGTGCGTACGGCTACTGCACGTACTGGTATCGTGTTCTTTCGTTCTTCTCTTGCATTTAGTTTTACCAAGTGGATGAATGGAGAAGAGGCCAGTTTCTTGGCAGCTCCATCACGTACTTGCCGTTTCCCCGGTTTGTGTGGCCACGGAGGCGCATACGGAGGCGCATCACGTACTTGCCGTTTCCCCAGTCTTCCTGCATACTCCTTCTTGAGAGAGACAGGGTTTCGTTTTGGGACATACGTAGAGTTTTTGATCTGGTGCTCAAATGAGCTCGGTGAACAGTAAATCCCGGAAAAAACGTTTTTCCCAAAAAAAATCTGAAATATTTCAAGAGGAAACAATGAAAAATGTTTTTTGTGCTTACGAAAATTCATCGAAGAATCACATTCATGGAAGTCGTGGCAAAAAAACAAAATAGATGCTCTAAAATTGTTATTTCCGAAAGCATTTTGAAGTGCTAATTTTTTTTTTGCCACGACTTCCACCAATGTGCTGATTTCATGTTGAAATTTTCCAATCACTTTAAACATTTGTCAAGGTTCAGCATACAAAAAATTCAGACCTTTTTAACTTTGTTTTCCTTCTTTATGATTTTACTATTCATCAGCGAGTTCAAATGAGATCATGAGCAGAACATGACTTTCGTTTTGACCTCTCTTTTATTTTTTTGGGGAGTGTAGGCAGGGTCTGAACTCTGTACCCAAGGATGGTACTATGGCTCCAAACTTTCTATCGGCCCTCTTGCCGAATCCCACTGCCCAACTAGAGTACCAGAAGCAACAAGCTTCAGTCTTCCTGAGGGCCTAGACCAATAACTGCTATGTTTTTTATATTCCACAAGGGAGCGTTCCCTGTCATTTAAAAGTAGCAATTCGGATGAAAAACTAGTATTAATAAATAGGATAATTTCCATCAAACATGTAAAACATAGGAGGTAAAACTGAAATTCCTTCTTTATTCTACTTGCAACAATGCAAGCAGTCTCCACTTGTTTAGGAACACTAGTACAAGTTAGAACATCTCCAGCCGGGCCTCCAAGCCACTTTTTAGGCGCCGGTGGTTAAAAAGCTCCTAGTTACACCCCCATAGCGTTTGTTTTTACTTGATTTGGACAAAACTAGCCCTGGCGGTCCCAGGGCAAACCAAGCTCCCCGGGGGTCACTTGGGATGTCCGGCGCTATTATGTGCATGCAGATACCCCACCAATCAGCCACTCTCCCCTTTCTCTCTCCTCCTTTTTTTGCACGCAAAAAAGAATCTCCTCTCTCTCTCCGCACGAAGCAACGCCTCCTCGCCGCCGTCTCGCCTCCACGCCTTCTCGCCGCCGTCTCGTTGCTGGCCGCCACGCGCCCTCGCCACGCCAAGCTCCGCCCGCGCCCTGCGTTGTTGGCCCCCTGCGTGGTCGGGTGTGAAGGCTGGCCCGCCCGCCTGGGCGTGGTCGAGGAAGCTTCGCCGCGCCTGCCCTTTGTCGTGGTCGGGGGAGCTCGCCCTCGCCCTGGCCGCCGCGTGCCCTCGCCACGCCAAGCTCCGGCTGCGCCCTGCATTGTTGGCCCCCTGCATGGTCCGGGGGAGAGCTCGCCTGCCCGCCCGCCTGTGCGTTGCCGGGGCGGAGCTCGCCTCCCCCCGGCTGTGCTTGGCGAGCTCCCGTGCGTTGCCGAGGCGGAGCTTCGCCACGCCAGCCCCGTGCGTGGCGAGGTGGAGCTTCGCCGTGGCGGGCATGGTGCACCACGGGCAGCAGCAGCCTCGGCCAGGTCGGTCAAGTGCGTGGCGAGGAGGAGTCCGTCGATGCCACGACCACCAGCGGTGGGTGGTGTTGTGAGCTGCGCACTCAACATCGCAGGAGAGCCGTTGAGGAGCTGCGCCCTCAACATCGCAGGAGAGCACGTAGCGGAAGCGGCCGGCATGGTTCGCCTTGAGGTGGAGCACGGGGGCGTCATCGAGGCCGCGACGAGGAGGAGGAGGCGCAGCCAGCCGTCCCGTGCGTGCATTGCGGCGCAGCAGCGGCATGGCCCTTGAAAAACGCATGATCTGCGCTTGGCGCGAGGAGGACGTCGTCTGGTCCTCCCTCGCCGGTAGCGCCGAGCTCGAGCAGCGCGCCGGCCAGCGGAAGACGAAGACGCGGTCGAGGGAGTCGCCCGGTCGGCTGGGGTCGTCGCCGACGAGCTCGAGCTCGCGTGGCCCGGCAGTGCCCACAACATGTTTGTTGTAATGACATGCCCTATAAAACCGAAAAAGAAAAAAAAGACACAATCTATCAGGGGGACGACTGGATTTTTTTTTCATCCAAATGCAAAATTAGCGCCTGGGCCTCCCCAGAAGGCGTTTTTTCGGCCTCCTGAGAGGCACAACGGCTGGAGATGCTCTTAGCCATGTAGATTAAGCAGGTCCATTGCACAAGAATTTAGCAATATCCATGCATACATGTATGGGCTGCTCCTTCCACAAAAGATGCATGCATGCTTGCATGAAAGTGTTCTTTTTTTCGATATTACTATCAATGAGGTACCATATTTTTACCTAAATGATAACACCCACACGTGTGGCATGTTTGCACATCGCCCACACGCCTTAATCCACATTGATTCCATTTTGCATGAATCTTAAAGAAATATGTTAGAATCTAAGTGTTACGTGGGCATCATCGTGTGTGTGGGCATTGGAGAGTTCGTCCACATGCCCCCAGCACACGGTTTGCCAGCTGCGCTGTGTGGGCGAACTAGTTTCTGCCCACACAGCCACCACCCAGTTCATGCGCGTGTGGGCAAACTACTTATCGCCCACACGACACTAATCACGTTGTTCGATGGCAACTGCAGTTGCGCCGTATGTGGCAACTAGGTAAACACACATGGCAACTATGATTACGTTGCTGAGCGGCAACTGCAGTTGCGTGTACGTGGCAACCAGATAAACACACATGACAACTGTGATTAACCATTCATGGCAACTATAGTTGGACCACACGTTGCAACTAGGTAAACACACGTGGCAACTATTGTTTGATCATATGTGGCAAGTAGTTAATCACACACACACGGCAATTATGATTTGATTACACGCGGCAACTATCATAAATTAGACATGACAACTATAGTTAACCAAAACAGAGAGAGTTGCCATGCTTTTATAGCTAAATTTGTCATCTCGGATAACTACATCTGTCATCCCGGATGACAACTAATCGTCTTCCCGCGGGTACCTAACGTTGATGTGCCAGGACGTGTGAGCATATTTGCTTCGTGCCACACGCGCGGGGTGGGGATGAGTAGTACTTGTTGAGCATGTGGCACGAAGTAGCTGCGCCCACATGTGTGGGCAATTCTAATGTTAGATCCACACACAACCCGTGTCTGCCTCCTGCTCACGCCACACCACGATGTGTAGGCGAATGTCTAATATGCCACACGTATGAAGGTTATCAGGACCTTATTTTTATATAAAAGAGAAAAATCATAAGAATCCTCAGATCCATGCGAACATCAATCATCGGATCACCCACTCCAATGCATGGAAGTGTGTGACTCATACGTGGATGGCTGAAAGTTTGGCAAAGGCAGTGCATGCATGCATGAAAGCGTACGTGTCCATCTCCTCAGCCCTGTCATCGTGTGTGGGCTGCACTAGGACTAGCAGCGAGCAAACAAGGTTGTCGCAATATTTGTGTGGTGTAGCTGAAAAGGATGAAGAGATGGTAGTGATAGATTAACGCGTGAGCCGATCGAATACATGTAGGACTCTGAGAAAGTTCCAAAATGGCTACTAGGACTGAAGAGTACTCCCTCCGTCCCAAGATGTAATACGTGAAAAATGATCTTATATTCTGAGGCGGAGGGAGTACTATTTCTGGGGGCCTCTGAAATTTCACTTGTCTGTCCTGGTTTATTGGTCTTATTTGTATTTTGTGTCGAAATTTAACCATAGATTTAACAAATAAAATGTTAATACATGTTATAATAAATTATATCGTTGAATTCGTATTTGAACATAGTTTTCAATGATACCACTTTTCGTGACATGCATAAACATTTTCTTAATTAAATCCATGATCAAAATTAGGCATAAAATATTAAAAAAACCAATAAATCAAGACGGAGGTAGTAGTATAAAGAAACAGTAATTGTAGTCCCATGGACAAGGAATTTTCATCGCTAAAACATTGCAGTTTCGGGGTGGCATTTGACCAAAACAACAGTAATGTCAAGTGCAACTAGGGCTGCAACGGTACGTTGCTGTGATGTTCTTTTCCTCCTGCACCCCTTCTGCATTAAATTTATGATGAACTTGAGGAATTGATAAGTCAGCTTCTTGGCAGCTCAATCACGCACTTGTCATTGATACCCTGCAAATGTGAGCGGCTCCTGTGGACAGGGAGCTGGGAGAGCCATCAATCAACCAACAGAGGAATTACGAAATGTTAATGATTTGGTCTGGGTCAAAGAAAAAGACTGGATCGGATCAGAGGAAACGCGAGTGCCCCGTCTTCATTGGCACTCGCTTGACAAGACGCTAGATCGAGCCAACTGCATCTTCCATTTACTAGTTTAGGGCATCTCCAAGGATAAGTGTCAACCCAACATTTTCGCTAACAATAAACGATGTCCATTTGTCCTTCCATCCAACAGCAATCCTCATTTGTCATCCCCAAATCCTTGCAACATGCATGAACATAGGACATAAATCGCAACACATAGTTTAAACTGAAATAGGACATAGTTTAATGACATAAGGCATAACAAAAGCAACACTTAACCGGTGTTTAAACTGAAATAGGACATAGTTTTGGCACGGGCTTTTTAAATCGGCTCGGGCTTCTTTCTTCGCTTCGAGTTATGAAGTCTCAATCCCACCTCGGAGCGCCTTCATATTCATTCGGCGGCGGCTAAGGTGAGCATTAGACTCCTTTTTTCGCGAGAGAACTTTCAATCTATTCATGTTCAATCATGGCAGTACAACGAACATCAGAAATAATAAAAATTAAATCTAGATTCATAGACCACATAGAGACGACTACAAGAACCAAAACGAGCCGAAGGCGCACTGCCGTCATCACCCCTCCCTCGTCGGAGCCGGGCAAAACTTGTTGTACTCATCGTGCTAAGACCTCATAGGACAAGGACCAGCGCAATAGAACAACAACCGTCGCCGATGAAATGTAGTCGATCCAACCAGAAAACACATGAACATAGACGAACAACGAACAGATCCGAGCAGATCCACCAAAAATAGATTCACCGGAGACACATCTCCACACGCCCACTGACGGTGCTAGATGCGCCACCGGAACAGGGGCTATGCAGGGAGAACCTTATTCCATCTCAAGGGAGCCACCGTCGTCTCGCCTTCATGAGCAGGACACGAACCTTAACAAAACAGAAAATCACATCTAAAAACAAAGCCCTCCCACTGCCAAGGGCCGGGATCCACCGCGCCTCTTTGGCCCTAAGGCCACCGGAGATGGGAGCCAGACCGTCGGTAGTGCCGGCGGGAGGCGGAGAAAACCTAAGCTTAGGAGAGGAGGCGGTAGCTAGCATGTGGCTTTAGACTCCTTCGTGGTCAATGATAGGTGTAAGATATCCCGGACCACCTCTCTCTGTCTCTGCTACTTGTGAGCTGCGTTGGGATTTCCTCGAAGAGGAGATGATGATGCAGTACAGTACATATAAGTATTTTCCTCAGCTATGAAACCAAGGTTATCAATCGAGTAGGAGAACCAAACAATACTATGTAAACAACATCTGCACACAAAAACAAATACTTGTAACCCAAGCGCGTGAGGGGTTTTCAATCCCTCAACGATTAAGAGGAAAGATTAAATTGTATAGTTTTTGATAGATAGATAGAACAAAAATACAAAATAAAATAAATAAAAGAAAATTGCAGCAAGATATTTTTAGTTTTAATGTATGATAAAAGGTAGACCTGGGCCCATAGTTTTCACTAGAGGCTTCTTTCAAGAAAATAGCATACGGTGGGTAAACAAATTAGTGTTGGCAATTGATAGAAAAATATATAGTTATGACAATATCCAAGACAATGATCATACACAGGCATCACGTCCGTGACAAGTAGACCAAAATGATCCAGCATGCATCTAGTGTATTAAGTTCATGAAAAAACGGAGTAACGCCTTAAGCAAGATGACATGATGTAGACAAGATAAACTCACGTATGAATAAACCCCATCATTTTACCCTTAATAGCAATGATACATACGTGTCATGTCCCTTTCTGTCACTAGGATTGAGCACCGCAAGATCAAACCCATTACAAAGTACCTCTTCCCATGGCAAGATAAATGAATCTAATTGGCCAAACCAAACCAATAATTCAGAGAAAAAACACGAGGCTATAGTAATCATGCATAAAAGAGTTCAGAGAAAACTCAAATAATATTCATGGATAGATCTGATCATAAACTCACAATTCATCGGATCCCCACAAAGACATCGCAAAAAGTCATTACATTAAGTAGATCTACAAGAACATCAAGGAGAACATTATATTGCAGATCAAAAAGAGAGAAGAAGTCATCTAACTACTAACTATGGACCCGTAGGTCTGTCGTAAACTACCGATGCATCATCGGAAGGGAAGCAAGGTTGATGTTGAGCCCCTTCATCAATGATTCCCTCTCCATCAAAGCACCAGAGAAGGCCTCCAGATAGGATCTCGTGGTTCTGGAAGTTGCGGTGGCGGAAATAGTATTTCGGATGTCTCTCTGATGTCAAGGGTATATTTGAGTATTTATAGAGCTGTAATTAGGGTTTGATGTGCCACGAGGCATAGTGAGGCAGCAGGGAGTGATGGGAGGAAGAAGAAGGTCGGGCGCGGGGGAGGAACTTGGGGATAAGGCACCCATAGTAGTAGCGCTGGCCCAGGAAGCACGCTACTGCTAAGCCCAATAGCAGTATGGCTTTTTTCCCAAGACACGCCGCCATGCTAAGGCTAAGCATGAAAAAAATAACATCAAAAATACATTGGTTATCAATGATCTTTTTTTGTGGAATCTAAATTGTCGGTCTGAATCATCTCCGATTTACAAATCGGTGAAGACTCATATTGCGGCCACAAATCCTACACATAGAGTTCAATGAAGACCAAGTGGTTGTGATAGTTTGAGAAGTAACACATTTAAGGTGGTAAACACCCTGTTCGTTGAGCGAGGTGGGACTAAACTTAGTTCCAAGGAGGGGACTAAACTTAGGAGCAGCGAGACTTGGCAAACAACGCTACTGCTAAGTACTATAGTAGCAGCGCAGTTACAAAAATGGCGCTACTACTATGCCTAGTCTGGCGGCAACATCGTGGCAATTGTAGCACTAGCGCTCTTTCCTCCCTGACGTACTATCGATACGTGGATCTTGGTAGCGCCGGTTTGATGTCACGCGCTACTGCTAAGTAGCAGTAGCGCCTTATTTTAAAACCGTCTTTGCTGGTAATAGTCTGTGTATCAGGTTTTCCCTAGTAGTGAACTTCTATGTGAATATAAACAACCATACCTCATCACACTGTCTTCATTGTCCAACATCAACTACTTGATCAAGTTTGAAAATAATTAGTGGGGGCTCACAATCATCGAAGATGTCCAAGATAGTATATTTATGTGTGAAATCTCTCTTCCTTCAATATTCTTTCATGAATTGTTCAAGTGACCAATGCTATGTTTGCTAACTTTCAATAAATTTTACAACTTATACTTTTTATATGTGAAGTCAGTACTCCCCATGGGACAAGCATATGAAGCACATATAATTTCAGATTTATGATATTCAATTCATTCTACAATTTACTCATAGGAAATAAGTGAAGCATAAGAGTAAATGAAAAACTACTCCAAAAGATATAATTGAAGATCAACGAGTAGTCAAACAATTAAGTAGCTATGTGCAGACTTTGTCCAGATAAAGAGATTAGATCCAAGTATATTACTAAAACATCAAGAAAAATGAAAATAAAAGGACACACCAAGTATAGCACACATTGGCTGAACAAGTAAAGGACAGTTTGTAAAGGATGAAGCAAGATCCATACTTAGTTAACTCAAAAACTTCTGAAAAATTAACACATTGTAGAACATTTATTATATCTTATTGTGTCAAAATTTCAAAATTTTATCACATTCTGACTTTTCTAGAAAATTCACACAATAGCGCGCAACTTTCTGTTTCGAAACAACAACTCATATGCTTGCAAACTAAGCATGGTGAAGGCTATCATTTACACTTTTATTGAAATAAAAGAAAAAAACATTATTCTAAGTAACAGAAAGAAAATATCAACATAAGAAAATGATGCTCCAAGCAAAACACATATCATGTGACGAATAAAAATATAGCTTCGAGTAAGGTTGCCGCTAATGTTGAAGACGAAAGAGGGGATGCCTTCCGGGGCATCCCCAAGCTTACACTACTAGGAAAAGGCCTGCTAGTGGCGCACCTGTTTTGGCTACTAATGGCGCACTACAGGTGCGCCACTAGCATCAAGCCATTAGAATTTTTTACTAATGGCGCACCACTGGTGCGTCATTAGTATCTGGTATACTAATGGCGCACCAGGCAGTGCGCCATTAGTATATCACACGGTGTGCCATTAGTATGCTTCCCAGGGGGCCGTATTTACCCATGTGCTATGGCTTACTAATGGCGCACTTGTAGATGATGCGCCACTAGTGTGCTTATTCCAGTGCGCCACTAAAGTGCAGAGTGGTGCGTCACTAGTATGAATATTAGGGATTATATTTTTTTCTTTTCTGATATTTGCACAGGTTACAAAACATATTACTCCACAGAATATAGACAGCACAACATATGAACAGCAGATTTATCGAATACAATAAAAGATTAGTCTCCGAATATAATTCATCATATTAGTCTCAGAATTTAAAATACCGAACAAAGTTAGAACATTACAAGTCTCGAGACCGCGAGTAGCGAGTTTGTCTTCACATTACAAGTCGATATCGATCATCTAAACTACCATCACATAGAAGAGAGTTGCGGTCATCACGATGAGCATCATCGTGATGAAACTATTCTTCATCCGGTTCCTCAAACGCTCCCTCCTCTCTCCCGCTAGATAGCGCGCGTATCTAGTTTCCGCCTCCGCCCTAGTGGTATACCCTTTGTAACTGTTACCGTTGAAATGGTGAACCTGTCTCCGACACTCCTCCCAGTCGTCGTAGACTCCGGGAACCTTACCCTTGTACACGACATACTACGGCATCTCTATGCACTAGCCAAACAAAACGTTAGTAGCAATTCACAGAGACATACAAGTTCATTAAAGTTTAATATTACAACTATAATAGCACGATTCATGGTCCTACTAATAAATAGCATCGATTACATATAAGTTGAACGACTGTCCAAACCAAAGAGACATACAAGTTCATTAAAGTTTAATATTACAACATGAGCCAATCGATATTTCATAACTACATAGCATCACTACTTTCGACTCAACTCAGGGACCGGAGCATGGATGAAGCCGCCGTCTTTCGATGGTCATGAAATCACGGTCGTTGTCAGCCTGCGTTTGTAGTCTTGTTTCTATCTCACTGTTGGACGGTTGAAATCTGAGGAAGAACTGCCCCGAGGTACGATGGAAATCTTGATGGATGATTTTCGCAAACTCTGACTGGATGCGAAAGAATTCTTGTCTAATGTCCGCGTCCTGGATTGCCGACAAGCGTGCGGCCCAATCTTTGAGATTATTTGGTAGCCGAAGGTGATTATGGTCCCGTATGATCGCCCGCATGTGATGGAGGGCGTAGTAGGCATCCTTCCGACCGCCAGGCGGCTGCTTGACGCAGGGAACGTCGTATTGTGGGTGAACACGTGTTGGTCGTACCTACGAATTGTCCTACTGAAGGTGCCTCCAGATCTAGCGTAGCTGGGAAGAGCTTCATCAAGAACTTTCTTGATATTTGTGTAGTCTTTTTTCGACTGACGGTCCGAGTCGAAATACGTGGTCGTGGAATATTTCGGGCTTGAGAGGATAAGTGTGCAATGTGTGTCACTGCACAAAACAAGGAATGTTAGAAAAAAGAACGATCGAAATCTAAGAAATCATATGTTATGGGGCGGTGAGGGGATGACTTACTCGGAAAGTAAGGCACGAGGAAGTTATCCGTATTTGGGTTTGCCAGAATGACGCCTTCGAGGTATGAACTCACGACTTGGCGGTCCCCAACGCTTCCAAAGATCTTGGCACGCATGTAGAAGGGGTCGACTATCACGATGTCCGGGGTCTTGTCTCTAATGATCTGCATCTCCATACTCAGCGAAAATAGCCGAATGAAGGTGTAGTGCAGCGGATGGAGGTTAAACATAGCGAAAATGTCAGCAAACCGCAGGACGATCATACCCCCGATGGCGCTTATCGACAAAGCCCTTACCTCTCGGCACCTTGGCCACGAAAACCGGGTATGCCACATCATTCTCGGAGACGCCGCTTCTCCAAAGAAAGAACACTGTCATGCAGACTCCGATAGCACCGGTTGCAGCATTGAGCAGATTAGTCGGTAGCATCAGCCTACCCGCCACATGCACCCTCCTCGAGATATCCTTAGGTGAAGCTGGCCCGTCCTGAGCATGGATCGTACTCGGTGCCGGCTGGCTCGCACCCTTGTTTTTCTTTCTTTTCCATCCCTTCTTCTTCTGATGCTGTAATGGGATCGAGTTCTGCTCAGAGACCACCTTCTTGAGTGTGCTGGGGCTGATAATATTTCGCACCTCGGCTATTTGAGGCTCGGTGAAGGCAGCAGCTGGAGGCGTCTCCTAAGAACTGAATGCCGACGATCACTGTTGCAATTGGGTTTCTCCTCCGGTACCAGCTAGATCACGGTCGTCTTTTGCAGGGTTGGGTTCTTGAGAAGGAGGCCCCAAGAATTTGTCACCGTACCCATGTTCGGCAAAGTACTTATCGACCTTGGTAAATGTATCGTCATCGTCGTCGTCCGGATCTTGTGCCATATGCTTGTCTGGCATGTCCGGTAGCATTGCGGCGGTCTTGCCATGGCTTGGCGCCGGCACGACTGGCGGTGTTGTCTGTGGGGTGGTGTCCCCCGCCCCCAAACGAATCTGGCTCTTCGGCCAAAGCAGGGGCCAGCTTACGCAGGCGCTGAGGGTCATCACATCATCTTCATCGGCCCCAGCAGGTCGCAACGGAGGTAACAAGTCGTCGCAGCCTGGCAGCACCCGAACTAGCTGAACCCTATACACGGTGGGTGGCATCGGATTACCGTGGAACACGGGGTTGCCCGGTTGAATGATTCTGCCCTTGGCGACATCGATCAACTAGCCGCCCATGAAGTGCAAGAGAGTGCATGGAACGTCGGCGTCGGCGCCCTGCGAAAACATGTAGGGCGTCAGGGGATGCCCAGTCAAAGGCAAGGAGATGAAGTCATCGGCCGTGAGAGGCTTAGTTACCATGATGGCGTCGAGCTCGGCTAATGTCGAGGCACCACCAACGGCGGGCGTGCAAGTGAAGGAGTGTCCGCTTGCTGCCGAGGTGCCGGCCGGCGTATTCTTCGCACACCCGGGTGCATTAATAAGCTCCAATGCCCGTGCTGGCGCCGGAGACACCAATGGCGCTACCGCTGTCAGCGAAGTTGTTGGCCGTGAAGTTGGGAACCGGGCGGCCCTCAAGTACACCCGCAATCCACGCCTGCAGCCCTCAATCAAGGTAGGCATAATGGCGGTGATCGCCTCCCGCTTGGTGTTGCACTTGCTCTTGGACCATCTCCGAAGCCGCGCCACTTGTGCCATGAGTTCTTGAACCTCATGGCGACCGGCTTTCCAAGTTGGTCTTTCTCCTTTCGCCCACCAGCGTTATAGTATGATGACCATTTCGTGGACAAGCCTTTGCCGCCACACGGCCAGCCGACGACGGCCATCGGACTTATCCTTGTTTTTCATTATGTTCAATGCCCTATTTAAAGTGGTGTCCCAAAGGAGCTCCGAGACGACCCCGCTACTTCTTTCAAAGGTCCTCATGGAAGGAATGTGAACCATTTAGAAATTTGGCTTCATTAATTAGAATGCAACCATATGGAGCTAATTACGGGGTGTATTCCTTACCAGAACAAGCTCAAGCGCCTTGGTCTTCACATCCGTGGTAAGCTCCTTTGTTACCGGGTCCACCTTGTACCGGGCCCTGACATAGTTCCTGGTCTGCTTGTCACCGTATTTCTCGAAGCGGGGTGGTAGGCCTTGCTCGGCATGCTCCGCATCCTCCTAGTCCCATATAGGTTCCGCCACTCTGTAACAGCCGGGACCGAGTTGGTGGACCCCTAAGTTCAACTCCCGCATTTCTTTTCCCCACCGACTTGATTCCACGGTCGCTATTGTTTCGTGACTTGATGTTGAATTCCTTGTAGTCATCTTCGCTGATCGAAGGATTTTTCGCCTTGATATTCTCATAACTATCACCTTTGTCAATCATTCTCTTCACCGCGCTTCTCTAAGTAGACAGGGCCGTGCTCATCTTCGTGAGGGTGGCATTGTTCACTTTATTCCTTGAGAGGCGTGTGTTTGCGATGTCATCAGGGAACTTGTATCGCTCGTGCAGCTTCGTGGAAGAGGAGGTTGCGCAAATTCCTCGGTCCTTATGCCTTAGGTTCTCGGTGTTGATCGAGACGGTGCTCGGAGAATGCACCCGAGCTGAACCGCTGCACTTTGACTATTTCTTTGGGCGCCTTTTGATACCCGTCGGAGGACCCTTCAAGAATTCCTCCTTGATGGTGCCGAGCACGTTCGGGCGCCGGTCCTTCCGTTTCCTCTTCGATTGGCTGCCATCTGTGCGTGCGCTGCCATCATCAATGGTGGCATCCTTGGCGGCACCATCAGTGGTGTCATCCCCGACGCCACTAGGGGTTGTGTAGTCGGGATCGGTGTCTTCCGCGGCGTCCTCGTAGCGGTGAGCTTCTTCCTCCATCTCCTGGGACAGCTCGCAGAATGCCTTGCCCGAACCGCCGACCTCATCGTTGTGGGCCATGTTTCGCTCTAAATAGGAAAAAAGTTTGGTCAAAAAGTTGGTTATTGTAAAGGAACAAGATCATGGTCTCATCATTTAGGGTTTGTCGACACCGAGGCATCCTAAAAGCTAAGCTTTTATCATTTAGGGTTTGTCGATGCCGAGGCACCCTAAAAGCCTAAGCTTTCATCATTTAGGTTTTTATCGACACCTAGGCACCCTAAAAGCCAAGGTTTTATAATTTAGGGTTTGTCGACGCTGAGACACCCTAAATGCTAAGTTAAGTTTTCATCATTTAGGGTTTATCGATGCCGAGGCACCCTAGGTTGACTGATATATATGGGTATCTTCTAATAATATACCCTATCAAGAAAAGGGAAGGAGAATTCTAAGTTGGGCCTAATCACTTGGCTCTATTGCCACCTATGGTTTAGTGCTGCAAGAATAAAGGGGCAGTTGATCCTACTTAATTAAGTACTGAGATACCCCGGCCCATGCATTAGTCGCAAGTACCCATATGTCCTATTTTAGCAAAGTCATGCTAAAATTCACGGAAAATTTCAGCATGACCTTTGCTGAAAATAGGACATATGGAGTACCAATTTGCCGGAACGGAAGTTAATCGACATTCCGGCAAACTCAAGGGGCTCTCGTGGTACCTGCAAAATCATTATCCCCGCGTAATGAAGTCGCCAATGGGTCATTTCAGAAGATCACAAGTAGCATCATCACAAGTACAACATCATCACAAGTACAGCAGCAGCAGCAGTGAATACAGGCATAACAGCAGCAGCAGCAGGTTTATTCTTCTTCTTCATAAACACTAATTGTCTAATTGAGCAATATAGCGACAGTGTGAACAAATAAAAACACAAACTACACCTACCTATTTGGGTACCTCTATGGTAGTAACATGCCATGCTCTGCCTAGAGCTACTGCAGCAATCATTGTTATACATTTCTCTGAATAGTATATATGGCTTGAAATGGCAGAACAGGTTACAGTAATTAGATGAATGAAATGCATAAGTGTCGAATCAAAACAATATAAAAAATACCATGTTCCCTACGCTGGTTTGATACACGATATGGGTGAAGTGACATGACACTTCCAAAAACAAGTATACATCAATCACTGGTCCAAAATGATAATACAAGGTGGTGTAGATCTCTAAGGAGCAGCATTAAAAGGGAAGGGCGTGCAGCAAGATGCCATCAAGCTCCCAGCAGCAATGGTCGGGGAGCATGTCCACATTATGCATGAGAGGAAGGCTTGTATACATTATAAAGTATGTTTTAAATATTTAAACATCGACATGATTCAGATACTGAGAAAAATATAATGGAATCATTGTTATAGGATGCAGCAGCTATGACAACTCACTGAAGTATCAGGGAAATCTTTACCTAGCAACACAAGTTAATAGGCTGATATTTTCTCCATATTTTTATTGAAAAGGAAGTTCAAACCTCCTGGCCTCTGCGTCCTTGGATGCACACAGCCGAGTAGTCACAAGAAAAATGTAACAAAAATACGCAGTCACAAGTGACAGGAGATGTGCCTGCCACTAGGATGAGCACTTTTAATTTTTTGCTTCTTCTTTTTTTGAGATAGAAGCACTTCCAGTCTCAGAAACAAAGATCACACAGTTTTATAAAATCAACTTTACAGGAAGTATTCGAGTAAGGAAACATTAATAAGTATCTAAGTGTTTTCAGTTCATTTTATACAAAAGACAAACAACAGCCCTTTTCTTTTGCACCGGAAGAAAATGCTAGTACTATGTGATAAGCTTTAGAAAATGGAGTACTTACAGCAACTGTGCAGGCAATCAATCCAGGCTTCTCCCGGTGATCCAAAGCAACAAAGAATAGAAGAAAAGCACCAATATACCAGGGAATTGCAGCCAAGAAGAACCCTACTAAGAACCTTCAAAACAAAACAAACCTAAAGTCTTTAATATGGATTGATTGTGCTTTCATTTTAAATTTGCAGGTAAGAACAATGAACTTATAGAAACTCCTTAATATGAATACTATACCGATGATAAAAGATGCCAGTTTACTAGTAGATAGCAAAGCAGTAGACAACACACTCAGAAGTAACCATGCCAGTTTAGGATAATCATCTGCTGATGCATCAACTTATATCCTAATCCAATTCCAGTACCATTTGATCGCACCATATATTATAACTATGGCCATGGGCCCTTACCACCAAGCCTAGCTCCTCGTGAAGAACACAGGAAGCCACGGTGCTTCATCAGGCGAGAGCTTCCATTCTGCAGTGCTAGCAAGTGACACATTAACAGATACCAGCTTCACTGGGATATTTGCATCCTATTCGCATCTTGCTTCGAAAGAACACAAAAGAACAAATGGCCAATTTAGCCACATTGCAGTGCTGACATTGAGATTGGCAATAACATAACAAATGCTGAGAGCTTCACTGGGATATTTGCATCCCAGTTCATATCTTGCTTCGAAACAACAGAAAACATCACATGGCCAATTTAGCCACATTGAAATTGGCAATAACATAATCAACTGAAGAGGATTAAACAAAACAAAGCAGCAGTGACAACTCAATAGACAATGTAGTTAATTAAATAACTCTCCAACATGCTAATATAATATCCATTATGTACACAAAGGATGTACGTACATCTAATAACATCAAGCAGCAGCACTCACTCCCAGTTGCATATCACAGAACGAACAAACCCCAAACCAAAAACTACTTCTAAACAAAGCCAGAAAATGAACCTCTACCTTCGAAGATTGTAGGAAGAAAAAGAGGCAAACCTGCACGCGAGGGCGTCGTCGTCGAAGACCACGCGACTGAGACGGGGAGAAGACCACGCGGCTGTCGGGGAGGACCTGAGCAGGGAAGTGCTGCTGGATAGTGCAGAGGCAGGGAAGTGTTCGTACCTGCAGAGAAGTCTAGGGGAAGGAGGAGGAGAGAGGAGGAATCGCCTAGAGGACGCCGCGCCGAGGAGGCTGGGCGCCGGGCGCATCGAGGAGGCGGCACGCTTGCTTCTCCGAGGACCAAGACAGCGAGGCGAGGCCGGGCGGCGCGCTGGAACCCTAGCATTGTTCGTCGGAGCACCTCGCCGTGAGCGGGCGCGCGGTCGTTGAGCGGGCGTGGAGCGGGTGCGGGGTTGTCGAAGCGGCTGGGGTCGCCGGGCGGGTGTGGCGAGGGAGGGACGGCGGATCTGGCAAGGGAGGGACGAATGGATCGGGCGAAGGGGGAATTAGCTAGGCGGGGAAGGTTAGTAATGGCGCACCCCTAGCGGTGCGCCATTATTATTATTTTTGATAGCAATGGCGCACCTCCTGGCAGTGCGCCATTAGTAATCTTTTTTTTGGATAGCAATGGCGCACCCCCTAGCGGTGCGCCATTAGTAAGTTTTTTTTAGGATTTTTTGTTGCCTAGCGGAGGGCCGGAAGCGGGGGCTTGAACCCTACACTACTCGGAAAAGGCCTACTAATGGCGCAGACTGTTTTGTTTACTAATGGCGCATCACCGTGCGCACCATTAGTACCATGCCATTAGAATTTTTACTAATGGCGCACCTGTGGTGCCATAATAGTATCTGGTATACTAATGGCGCATCTTACCGGTGCACCATTAGAATAGCCCACGGTGCGCCATTAGTATCTGGTATACTAATTTTCTTAATCTCAGTTCACTATGGCTTAATCTCGGGTCAATATGCTTAATCTCAGGTCAAATAGCACTCCGTGGTCAAACTTCCCAAAAGGTCACCCATCCTCACACTACTCCAGCCCAAGCACGCTTAACTTCAGAGTTCTATCCAACCCCAAAGAATAAATTTCACTTCACGTGCACGTGTTGATATATCTAGCATATCAATCCTATTATACCTTGTTGATGTCTAGGACTTTGTTCATGTTCATGACTATGATGAAATTTTGAAAAATATTTCAAACTTCCCGGTCATATTACGTATCATTTTTTGAAAAAAAATTCAAAAAAAAATTCAAAACCAATTTTTTTTCTGTTACTAGTGGCGCACCACATCCACGGTGCGCCACTAGTAAGTTTGAATTTTTTTGCCTCTAGATCTTGAAAGCCCTGTAACATTTTTTCTGTTAGGTTTTTGGGGATTTTGAAAATGTTTAACATGGTTCCCCCGGTTAAATTTGGATGTAACTTTTCGAGTAGATGATTTTTCATATAAAAAACTTTTTCATCCGAGTTCGTATGCAAAAGTTATGCCCATTTTACTAATATCCAGAGAGATTTTGCAAATAAAGTCGAAATTCATAAATGTAAATTTTCCCAACAACAAGACCACATATCACATGGGAAACTTATTTTCTTTTATTTTTTAACATTTCCATCATTTTCTTTTATTTTTTAAAACTGAAAAGGCGATCCGGGGTGCATTCGTGTTAGAAAGTTAGTAGTGGCGCACTGTGGTGGTGGTGCGCCAATAATAGTTAAAAGAGTAATGGCGCACCACACCTGTGGTGCGCCATTACTAGTTTAAAAAAAATAAAAAAAATTGATATTTTTTTGAATTTTTTTTTAAAAAACTTAGTAATGGCGCACCAGTGGACAGTGCGCCATTACTAGTTAAAACTAGTAATGGCGCACCGAGACATGGTGCGCCATTAGTAACAAATATTTTTTTAATTTTTTTTAGTTTTTTTTCAAAACTACTAATGGCGCATGGTGGGTGTGGTGCGCCATTACTATGTCAACATAGTAATGGCGCATTTACTCCCACCGTGCCATTAGTATTTTTGAAAAAATTAATTTTTTTTACTAATGGCGCACTATGGTATGTGGTGCGCCATTAGTATTTGCAAAATAATGGCGCACCAACACATGGTGCGCCATTAGTATTTAGTAATGGCGCACCACATGTACAGTGCGCCATTAGTGTCCATCCCATCTATAGCCCTTTTCCTAGTAGTGCTAGGTCTCGCTCGAGGAGGGAGGGTCGGTGGTGCGCCTGGCCGATTCCGCTTGGGGAACCGAGCGAGGAGACAGGGAGGTGCGGGGGTCACAGCCGAGGTGGAGCGGAGGAGGGTGCGGGGGTCGGCGGCGGCGGTGAAGCGGGGGAGGGTGCGGGGGGTCGGCGGCGGCGGTGGAGCGGGGGGTCGGCGGCGGCAAGGGGGATCTGGCGAGGGGGGATAGCGATCGAGATGGAGGGGGATCTGGCGCGGGGGTGCGCCATATGTAACTTTTTTTATTTTTAGTTGCGTCTAATAATTTTTTAGAAAATGACGATCAAATTTGAAAACATTTATGAATGTGAAAAATATGATCAAATTTGTTATTTGAAAGTATTTATGAATATGAAAGAATATCATCAAATTTGTTATTTGAAAATATCATCAAATTTGTTATTTAAAAATATCATCAATATTGTTTTTGGATTGTTAGTTGCAAAACATTTATGAATATGAAAAAATATCATCAAATTTGTAAAAACATTCATGAATTCAAAAAGTGCCCATGAAATTTAAAAATATTCATGAGTTCAAAAAATATTAACAAATTCAATACTTTTTGTGAATTAGAAATTCAATACCATAATAAACATAATATTAAAAAGTGCCCATGAAATTTAAAAATATCATCGAGAAATGAAGGCTACAATTTAAATACAATCAATCTTAGCTAGCTATCTGTTCACAATCTTCTTGCCCTTACTTTTCGCAAATGGAGTTCTTCTCTTGAACGGACGTCCTTTAGGTAGGGTGGTCTTGCTTCTTCTTGTGGTGTATGTTGTTACATCATCCTCGTCGTCATGTTCCATCTTCGGGTCGCCGTACTTGTCGAAGTCTTTCTCATTGGCAACTCCATCCATTCCGATGATCTTCCTTTTGCCTCTTCTCACGACAACACAACTGGGCTTTATGGTCGGTAATGAAGAAGCATTGGTCCACTTGGGAAGCCAGTACCCATGGCTCATTTTTTCACGGTGACGCTTATGCCCTCGGTCTTGGATTTGGCTTCGGGTATAACGATGGTGGTGAAATACCGGCCTTTTTTAGGAGGCTCTTGGCCCATTTGACACGAAACATCGGGACCTTCTCTCCAGCGTAGCTCAGCTCGCATATCTCCTCGATCCTTTCGTAATATCTGTCCTTGTCATTATCGGTGTAGGATTCCATCGTTACCCCGGAGTTCTGATAACCATCGCTCTTCATGTCCTTTCCCTCGGTGTAGAATGTGTATCCGTTGATATAGTACACCTCATACGTCATCAGGTTGTGCTCGGCGCCCTGTGACAAGGCGAATATGAGTTGTTCTTCCGCGGAAGAATCCTCGCTTAAAGGGTTTGATGTAAGCTTCTTCTTGAACCAACGCTTGAAACATGAGTTGTGCTCTTTGATTATATCTCCGTCCGCCCTCTCGCTGGCCTCGGCCATTGTGTGTTTCTTCTCAATTAAGGTTTTGTTCTCTACCACCCAAGGATCGACCACGCCTATGTGTTGTAGCGCCGACTAGGTTTGCTATTTCAAAGTCGGCAAGTCGACCCTCAAGTCGACATGCATTTCACTACGACCCTCACGGTGACCCCATCCAGCGAGCCTGCCGAGGTGCTCGCTGATGGGCAGACCAACGGGTTCTCGATGCCTAGATAATTGCGGCAAGAGGGAGATGCACTCTTCAATGTAAAGCCCCGGCTATGCTTCCTCTCGACGTGACATGTTCCGAACGTATCCTTTGATGACACCATTCATCCTTTCGAACGGCATCATGCTGTGCAGGAATGTCGGCCCGAGTTGGATGATATCCTCCATGATATGGACCAGCAGATGCACCATAACGTCAAAGAATGCGGGCGAGAAGTACATATCAAGCTCGCATAGTATCACCACGATCTCTTCCTGTAGCCTTCTAAGTTGCCTCATGCCAACCGACTTCCGAGAGATGACGCTTAAAAGTTGCATAGGACAAATAGCGCTTCACTTGACGGCGCTCCATGATCCCAATGGATTGCAATCGGAAGTATCTGCGCCATCAAGACGCGTGATACCGTGGAGACTTCATCCCGCTGAACTTCGCTTCATCGAGTCCAGGTATCTGCTCATCTTCCCACAGAATCGTAAGGAAGTTTTACTCCTACGAGGCAGGTGAAAAACTGATCGATCTCCTCCCCGACTTAGAGTGAAGCACGCTGGAGGTAAATCATTTCCGGTCTTCTTGGCCTTTTGCCTTTTGGCGACGACTTTCCGTGGTCCTGATTCACCTCATCATCATTATCATCATCATCATCATTATTAGCGTGAAGTGATGCCCATAGATTTCAAGTCTGCCCTTGCTTTCAGCCCATCGAGCAGTCCGCCTCATAGGGAAATATTCTTTCTCTCGCTGCATCCCACGACATTGGCGCTTTTCACAACGTGTCTAGCTCCTCTTCAAAGCAGCCCCAGATATAGATTGATGTCATTCCCTGGTTGTTTCAGCCCTTCAATTAGCATACTCATGTGAATGTACTTCTTCTTCATGCACAACTAGGGGGAAGGTTGTACATCCACACAAACACATGTCAGGTGCTATGTGTGCTTCTAGCTGCCAAATGGATTGACTCCATTGGTGCTCGCGCCAAGCATGATGTTCCTTGAATCGCCCCAAATTCTGGGTATTCGTTCAACGCCACATCGCTCGCATCCTTAGGGTGACTCAGCATCGTGTCTTTTTTATTTATCTCTGGATCATTTCCGTCATCTTCTCGCTTCTTCTCCTCCCTATCCGCATGCCAACGCAGGAGCTTTGCTACCTTAGGGTCCGCGAAATACCGCTGAGGAGTGATCGGAAAGTACCACACCACTTTTCAAGGAGCTTTCTTCCTCTTCTTGTATCGACTGGCGCCGCACACCGGACATATGGTAGACTCCGCGTGCTCGTCCCAATAAATGATGCAATTTTCATGCACACATGGTATTTCACGTGCAGTAAATCCAGAGGAAACACGATTTTCTTCACCTCCTCAAAACTGGTCGGGCACTTGTTCCCTTTGGGAAGAGGTTCGTGCTGTAATGACATGTTCTCGCCAAAGCATGTGCCGGCCATTTTGTGTTTTACCTTCATCTCCGTGAGCCATGAGCTGCTACTTTCAGCGGGTATCCTCGGCCTGCATCCTTCATACAATGGAGTAACCGCTGCTATCTCTAGTTGATCCAGCTTGGCTTTCTCTCGGGGCAGCTCTATGCTATCCGTTCGCTTGAGAAGCAGCTCTTGAATATGAGCGCCCTGCACCCAGGCCATAGATGGTCCATCGTCAGTCTCGTCAGGATCTTCATCTTCATGATCATGCCCTTCGCTCCTCCGCAAGATCTTCCTCATCATCATCATCATGTCCGCATCTTCTACATGATGACTGTGTCCTCGAGATTCTTCGCCTTCTCGCCCGCCTCGCCATGTTGTCTTGCTCATGCCCTTCCTCATTTCTTGCCCGCCCCCATGGACGCACTTCATAATCATCTTCATCACCTTGTCACCGATAGCCATCCATGAAACCACACAAGAGCAGGTGGTCCCGCACCTTTACGGAATCCGGGTCCATAAGGCTCTTCAGCTTGCATCTTCGACACGGACATCTTATCTCCGTCTCATTCTTTTGAAGCATCTCGGCCTTCGCTGGAGCTCAAAACTATTAACGATGCTCTTCGGTCATCGTATGGACCATGGTCGCATGCGGGTAGAGCAAAACAATATTTTAGAACCATTTTTTTGGCATGACTTTGCCTAAAAATAGGACTAAAGAATGCATAGTGCCAAATTTCGCCAAACGGAAATGAATCAACATTCCGCAAAATATTGGCAACTATCGTGATTTCAAATATCGGTACCTGCAAACACAAACATATATGCAACACCACAAACATATGCAACACCACGGACATACGTAGATCTAGCTAGGCCATAAAAAGTGCATGTGCACGTTGTTGGAGGGAGAAAAAAGTAGATCTACAACATAAATAAAGCTTTCCCCTTACTTACCTATCAAAAAAAGGTAATTTAACCACTTAATTTGGGTGAATCTATGGTGCAAATGAGGCGAGGAGGAGGAGGCACACGAGACAAGCTTGGAGGAGGAGGTGGAGAGAATGAAAGTGGGGAAAGTGAGTATGGTAGGTGGCTGTCCAAAATATCTAGCTGGTCTCAGGTTACTAATGGCGCACCACCCACAAATGCGCCTATTAGTAATTCTCGATTGACATAATGGCGCACCAGCTGGTGGTGCGCCATTAGTAGTTTTGCAAAAAAAATATAGTAGTGGTGCATCGGTGAGTGGTGCGCCATTACTAGTTAAAATTAGTAATGGCGCATCGTGACTTGGTGCGCCATTAGTATTTTTTTGGAAAAAAGTTTGTTAGTAGTGGTGCACCGCTTTTGTGGTGCGCCATTAGTGTCCATCACACTAATGGCGCACTCCACACATGGTGCGCCATCATATAGTAGTGGCGCACCACTTGTCCTGGTGCGCCATTAATGTCCATATTATCTATAGCCCTTTTCCTAGTAGTTTTAGTTGCTATCTTCCTTGAATATTACCTTGGTGAGCCTTGGGAATCCCCAAGCTTAGGTTCTTCTCACATCTTACTCTCTTAATATCGATATCTCACCCAAAACTTGAAAACATCAGTCACACAAAACGTAAAGGAACTTCGTGAGATGGGTTAGTATGCTAATGGATAAATCATTCACTTTGGTACTTTCAAGAAAAGATTCATAATTTCTTACACATAATGCCTAATGTACTCATTATTTGCACAATTTATATTGACCAATATAAGTCATAAAACTATAAAACAGTCAAACTATGCATTGAAAACAGAATCTGTCAAAAACAGAACAATCCCTATTGATCTCGAAAGCAATCACCATACTTATGCAACTCCTAAACTTATGAAACATTAGTTAAGCGTATAATATTTGTATATCAATCATGTGTAAAAAATCAGATCAAAAGCATGATCTAGTGAATTTACAAAATTCCTGGACTCATAGCAAAAGTTTCTGTTTTTGCACAAACTCAAGTTAACTATTATCCAAATCA
The DNA here is from genome assembly GCA_021605145.1 of Aegilops bicornis. Taxonomy (NCBI): domain Eukaryota; kingdom Viridiplantae; phylum Streptophyta; class Magnoliopsida; order Poales; family Poaceae; genus Aegilops; species Aegilops bicornis. The sequence continues at coordinate 173,965 of JAHIAL010000040.1, forward strand.
TCCCAAAAGATTTACTTGGCACTTTATTGAAACAAAAGCTACGAAAATGAATAATACAGTAGCTTAATCATGTGAACACAAAAAGACAGTAGGTATAAGTGTTGGGCTGTCTCCAACAAGTGGTTTTATTTAATGCCTCTTCAGCTAGGCATGATGATTTGAATGATGCTCGCTTAAAATGAAGAATTGAAACATAATGGGAGCATCATGAAACATATGGCAATAACATTTAAGTTTAACAGACTTCCTATGCATAGCAATTTTGTGAACAAACAACTTATGGGAGCAAGAATCAACTAGCATAAGAAGGCAAAATAAGCATCACTTCAAAATTATCAACATAAAGAGAGAGGAAACTTGGTAGTATCGAATATGTCAAAGCATATGTTACTCTCTCATAATAGTTTTCAGTAGCATGATGAATGAAATCAATAATATAACTATCACACAAAGCATTCCTTTCATGATTCACAAGCATAGAAATTTTATTACTCTTCACATAAGCAAATTTCTTCTCATTAGTAATCAGGGAGCAAAGTCAACAAAATAACCATCATGAGATATTTGATTGACATAATAAAATTGAAAATTAAATCATGATGACAAGTTTCATAGTTATCATTATTATTTATAACATATATCTCATCACGATAATCATCATAGATAGCAACTTTGTTGTCAAAATCAATTGAAACCTCTTCCAAAATAGTGGAATCATCATTAAATAAAGTCATGACCTCTCCAAATCCACTTTCATAATCATTACAAGAAGATTCAACACCCTCCAATATACTGGTATCATTACTTCCTATAGTTTATTCTCTTCTAAACCCACTTTCATCATTGTAATCATCATGAATAGGAGGCATGCTATCATCATAATAAAATTGCTCATCAAAACTTGGGGAACTAAAAATATCATCTTCATCAAATATAGCATCCCCAAGCTCATGGCTTTTCATATAATCAACATCACGGAGATTCATAGAAAGCATACTAACAACCTTGAAATCATGCTTATCATTCAAAGATTTTATGCCAAACATTTGATTGAATTCTTCTGCTTGCACCTTGGCACAATTTCCCGTCCATCATTTTCAAGAAACACATCATAAAGATAAAGAACTTGATGCAACTTCAATTCCATTTTTTGTAGTTTTCTTTTATAAGACCAAACTAATGATAAAACAAGAAACTAAAAGATTTGATTGCAAGACCTAAAGATATACCTTCAAGCACTCACGTCCCCAACAATGGCGCCTAAAAGAGTTTGATGTCTACTACACAACTTACTCTTGTAGACTCGTGTTGGGCCTCCAAGTGTAGTGTTTTGTAGGATAATGGAAAATTTCCTCAAGTGAATGACCTAATGTTTATCAATCCGTGGGAGGCATAGGATTAAGATGGTCTCTCTCAAACAACCCTGCAATGAAATACAAGACATCTCCTGTGGTCCCACACACCCAATACAATGGAAAATTGTATAGGTGCACTAGTTCGCAAAGAGATAGTGATACAAGTGTACTATGGATAGTAGATATAGGTTTTGTAATCTGAAAAAAGAAAGGTAGCAAGTAACAAAAGTGAGCACAAACGATATTGCAATGCTTGAAAACAAGGCCTAGGGTTCATACTTTCACTCGTGACATCTCTCAACAAGGTTAACATAATTGAATCATATGACAACATCTCAACGTACGATAAAGAATCACTCAAAAGTCCTATCGATAACGGAGAACATAAGAAGAAATTGTTGTAGTGTACGAAACCACCTCGAAGTTATCCATTCCGATCAATCTATTGAGCCGTTCCTATAAGTGTCACAAACATCCCTAGAGTTCATACAAAAATAACACCATATGATACACATCAACCAACTCTAATTTCACCTAGATACTCCAATGTCACCACAAGTATCTGTGACTAAATTATACGATATGCATCAAACAACTTCAGATTCATAATATTCAATCCAGCACATAGAACTTCAAAGAGTTCCCCATGATTTCTAGCGGAGAAAGTCGGAGAAAACGTGCATCAACCGCTATGCATAGATTACCCCAATGTCACCTTAGGAATCAGGGATTTGAATGCCAAAACATACATCAAGTGAATCAATATAATACCCCATTGTCACCATGGACACTCATATGCAAGACATACATAAAGTGTTCTCAAATCCATAAAAGCATTCAATCCGATAATAGTGAAAGCTAAAAGGTAAAAACTCAATTCATCACAAGATAGAGAGAGGGAAAACACCATATGATCTAACTATATTAACGGCTCTCATGGGTACATCAAGATCTTCCCAAAACAACAACACAAGAGAGAGAGAGATCAATCACATATCTACTGGTACAAACCCATAGCCCCGAGGGTGAACTACTCCCTCTTCGTGATGGAGACCGCTGGCATGATGAAGATAGCCTCCGATGATGATTTCACTCTCTTGAAGGGTGCCGAAACAGGGCCCCGATTAGGTTTTCGTGGATACAGAGGCTTGCGGCGGTGGAACTTCTCATCTAGGTGAAGTTTCGGGGTTTCTGAAATTTATAGGAATTTTTGGCGTCGGTTTCAGGTTAGGAGGGTGTAAGGGCATATTTATCCCGTAAGTGTTTTGGTGATTGATGACGATACTTTTGTGGACTAATCGTTTGCTTTGAGTTCCTCAGATGGTTCATCTCTAGGCTCGAGACGATTCGGTGCCCCTCAAAGACTATTGAAGACGGCGCCGCCCCACGCTTTCTTTTTGGTGGATTTGAGTCGAGGAGAGCCGCATTATTAAGAGGGGTCCGCTGGCCGGAAAGGTTTGGACGGAATCAACACGCATACATGTCCCTCCTTTCCTTGCTTTTTGAGCTTCCTTCGTTATCTTGGTTGTGCGGAAATCGACAACCATCGCTGTACTTTGCGGTAGTACCGCAAGTGCACGCTGTAGTACCGCTTGGCGCCACGGTAGTACCGCCCGCCGGAGCGGTAGTACCGCAGCTCCTGTGCCTTGTGCAGCTCCGGTGAGTAGTAGGCGCGATGTAATTTTTACATCCGCGCCAACACGGTAGTACCATTCATCCCGCGCTGTAGTACCGCTGAGTGGTCACGGTAGTACCGCCTTCTTGGAGCCGTAGTACCGCGGGTCTTCATATCCAGAGACCGCTAAGGCCACGGTAGTAGGAGCGATGTAATTTTTACATCCGCGCTTTCACGGTAGTATCAAGACTCGGCGCGTAGTACCGCTGCCGGGTTTTCGTGACCGTTCTGCTTTCAGCCGAAGTTGGCACGGATGTAATTTATTTCATCCGCGCCTTCCCAGTGCCGCGGATTCTCCTGCCTTTGGCGGTAGTACCGCAAGTGGAACGGTAGTACCGCTGCCAGCGGTAGTACTGCCTCTTAGTCAGGCTAGTTCCGCCTGTGTGCTGCCATGGTAGTACCGTGGTCCGCCATGTAGTACCGCTGCAGCTCAAGGTAGTACCGCTACCGAGCGGTAGTACTGCGCTGTCATGGGCTGAACATGTGGATAACGGTTGGGTTTTTCCTCGACTATCTAAGGGCGCCTTTCACCTCTAGTTGACCACCTCTTCACTCTCTAAGCTCCATTATTGCTCCAAGCTCCATTTTGGCCCGATCTCTCTCCCTAGCCAATCAAACTTGTTGATTTACTCGGATTGGGTGACAAGGGTCCGATCTACACTTCCACCACAAGATATTTGATTCCCCACTTATCCCTTATGGATCTTGTTACTCTTGGGTGTTTGAGCATCCTAGACGGTTGAGGTCACCGTGGAGCCATATTCCATTGTGGTGAAGCTTCGTGGTGGTGTTGGGAGCCTCCAAGTGTTGTGGAGATTGCCCCAACCTTGTTTGTAAAGGTTCGGTCGCCGCCTTCAAGGGCACCAATAGTGGAATCACGGCTCTTGCATTGTGCGAGGGCGTGAGGAGATTACGGTGGCCCTAGTGGCTTTGGGGAGCATTGTGCCTCCACACCTCTCTAACGGAGACGAGTTCCCTCAAAAGAAAGGAACTTCGCAACACATCCTCGCCTCCACCGCTCCACTCTTGGTTATCTTATCCCTTTACTTGTGCTAGCTTAATTGTGTTCCTATCTTGGCTTGCTCTTGTGCTTGTGTTGTTTAGATCATATAGGTTGTCCACCTAGTTGCACATCTAGACAACCTTTATTATTGCAAAGTTTAAATTGGTAAAGAAAAAGATTAAAAATTGTTAGTTACCTATTCACCCCCCCCCCTCTAGTCAACTATATCGATCCTTTCAATTGGTATCAGAGCCTCGCCTCTTTTAAGGACTTTACCGCTCAAGAGTATGGTTGACGCCGTGGATGATGTGGGGAGCACCGGTGCGAATCCGATATCATCCATGGAGATGGGGTACTCGATCTTCGCGAGGAATTCAATGTATGCTGGACCCATTGAAAAACTCCATGACGCACCGAGGTCAAGGACATGTTTAAGGAATTCCTAGAAGGGCTTAAACTTTCCACCGCACTCCGTGAAAGTGGGTGATCCCGCCAACACGGGAGCGGATGCTAACTCCGATAAGGGGGAAGCTACTAGTGAGAAAGCCCTCGCCTAGTGGTAAGAATGGCACCGCATCTTTGCCCATGTGCAACCTCCTCCGCTTATGGTGGACCGATTCCTTCCACTCATCCTGAATCATGCCGGTCCACCACCTAAGATTGATAAAAGGAGGATTTTGATTCTTGGGTTTATCGCTTTAAGCATCATTTAAATCATGTGAACACTAACCTTTGGAGAATCATTGAAGAAGGTTTCTATCCGCATGATCCGAGCAACTTTTCTCCAAGAGAGGTCGTGGACCATCAATTCAATGAGAATGCTCTCTTCATCATCCAAGAAGCAATCCTTCCCAAGACCTCCCTCATCTCCGCCTTACACCCTTGCTAAAGATGCTTGGCTCAAGGTGGTTTCCTTGATCGAGGAAGCGCAAGCATTCAACGCCTCCAATTATGAAGTGGTCCAAGATGAAGCCGATGAGTTTGCAATGAAAGAAGAAGAAGAACCTCGTGAGCTCTATCGGAGAGTAACTAAGCTTGCTGTCTCCTCCGGGATCATGGAAGTAAGGACACGGATGACAACTGGATCAAGCGAAATTCTCAAGGCAATGATGCCCTACCACAAAGCCATGTCCTCCGCCATCCGTCAATGCCCGGACTTCCACACCCTGTCCTCAAGTGATGTGTTGGATGAGTTTGTGGCTATGAGCATATTGGACAAGACCGCCGACACGCGGTGCTTCATTCCCAAAGAGCAAAGAAGCCCAACCTAGCCTTGAAGGCCAAGATGTATGTTGCAGAAGATGGAGAGGAGGAAGAAGAAGAGTGCAACCTCAAGATACAAAGTATGACTATCATGAACACATGGCCCTTGCTTCAAGGCAATTTTGGAGCAAGAAGAACTCGAGGCCCAACTTCAACAAGAGCAACTCAAGTGGCACTAGGGGCAAGCAACGAAAGTGAGGACTTGTTTCAATTGTGGCAATGTGAGTCATTTTGTTGCGGAGTGTCATATGAGAAGAGGGAAGACAATGGTGGCAAGCTCATCCGTAAGGACAAGGCCAAGTCTTTCCCAAACAAGAGCAACTTCACCAAGAAGGCTCCTCACAAAGCTTTGGTGGTTCAAGAAGAGTACAATGAGGATGATGATGATGACGAAGATGGTGAGTCGGTGGCCATGGCCTCCGCTACATTGCATCAACTCCTCGGTGTCTCTCTTCGAGTCACCCAATGAAAACATCACCGCCAAGTGCCTCATGGCCAAAGCCACCAACAAGGTAACCCCCAATATTAAAACTACCATCATCAATCATTCTTCTTTGATGGATTGCATTGATGAACATGAGGGGACTAATGTGGAGGAGAATGATTTTGAGATATTTATGGGTAAACTCAAGGGCAAATCCAAGAAGCACTTCGTTGCTCTCTTGGAACAACTTGGTGAAGCCAATGTGATGATCGAGGCTCATGAAGAAACCATCTCTAAGATGGAAGGGCATAGTCGTGACTATGCCGATGAGATTTCGGATCTTTCCAATGCTCTTGAGGAAGAGCGTGGTCTTCCTTTGGCTCTTGAGGAGTCATACAACGATGATCATGCTAAATTAAAGAAAGACCTTGATCATGCTCTTGTTGTGGCTCGTGTGCTTAGCTCCGAGAAGGCAAAGCTTGGAGTTGATCTTGTTAGACTCAATGAGGACTTTGACTCTCTCGACAAGGCTCACAAAGTCTTGAAGGGTGCTCATGCTAGTCTCAAAGAGTCTCATGATCAACTCCAAGTGATGCTAACCAAGGAGAAACCCACCTTTCCTCATATGATATTGATTGATAATGAAAATGCTACTAACCCTTGTTGTGAGCATGTGCATCTTGTTGAGGAGAATGCTAAGTTAAAGGAGCAACTTGAAAAGGGCCTTGTCACATGCATACAAGGTGAGAAGAATCTTAACGATCTTTTGAGTAATCAAAAGGAAGTTGTGGCCAAGGAGGGATTGGGTTCGCGCCAAGCCCAAGAGCTAGAGGAAGAGTGACAAGACTAAGAAACCTCCTCCTCTCAAGCAAACCTTTGTGAGGGAGGGAGAGGATGCTTCCAAGAAGAAGAAGAACTGTACAAGGGTGGTAATGCCAAGAAGGGCAACGCTATTCCCTGTGAACATAGCCGGGGACTTTAACCCCTCATATGTGTTGTGCCGCTGCATAGTGATGGGCATGTTTATGCTAAATTTGTTGGTTCTTATTATGAGTACATTGAATGGTCTATTTGGGTTCCTAAGACCTCGTTATTAACATCAAAGGACCCATTACCAAATGGGTACCTAAAACCAAGCATTGATCTCTTGTAGGGTTTGCTTCCTGGGGATCTTGGTTGCTCGATAGTGGAGCAACAAATCATATGACCGGGAGCAAGGACATGGTGGTGGACGGCAAAGGATCCCATCTATGCCCACCAATGTCGAGTGGGGTGATGCATCACATTCTAAGGTATTGGGTCTCGCAAGGTTGTCATTTCTCATGATCTTACGATCGAGAAAGTCATGCTTGTCGAGTCCCTTGCATACAATTTGCTTTCCGCTCACAACTTGCAATCATGGGTTTTGCTACCTTCTTTGACATTGATACTGCGGGTCTTTCTTATGGAGCAAGACTCTTAAAGTAGTTTTGTTGGGCATGTCGAGAACGGTCTCTATGTGATTAACTTTTCGGAGCGCACCCACTAAGACCGCGACATGCCTAATGGCTAAAGTTGACGTGGATGGCTTTGGCATCGCTGCTTAGCCCACGCCAATATGAGATCTTTGCAAAGTCTTCTCAAGGGGGGACTATGTCCGTGTAATAACAAATGTTAGTTTTGCCAAAGACCGTGCTTGCAGTGCTTGTATTGAAGGAAAGCTTCATGAGAAGGCTCACCCTCCCACGACCATCATATACTCAAAGAGACCCTTGGAGCTTCTTCACATGGATCTCTTTGGGCCACCATCATTTGATAGTCTTGGAGGTAGAAAGTACTTCTTGGTGATTGTGGATGACTATTCAAGATACACTTGGGTATATTTCTTCAAGAGGAAGAGTGAGACTCAACAAACCGTCATCGACTTTTGCAAATGAAGCTCAACGTCAACACAATGCAAAGATCTTGACTATAAGAAGTGACAAAGGCACCGAAGTTCAAGAACTACACCTTGATGAGTTTCTTAGTGATGAGGGAATCAAGCATCAATATTCTGCACCATATACCCCTCAACAAAATGGTGTTATGGAGAGAAAGAATCGGACATTGATGGATGCGCAAGGACCATGATGGCGGAGTTCAAGTCTCCATACAACTTTTGGGCCGGGCCATCAACACCGCATGTCATGCATCCAATTGGCTCTATCTCCGCAAAGGCTTGAACAAGACTCCTTATGAGATACTCACCGCAACAAGCCCAACCTCAAGTACTTCCGGTGTTCGGTGTAAGTGTTTCATTCTCAAGAAGGGTGTTCGCTTGTCTAAATTTGAAGCTAGAGCTCATGAGGGCATATTTGTTGGTTATGCTACAAACTCTCATGTTATCGTGTCCTCAATAAATCCACTGGACTTATTGAGGAGACGGTAACGAGAGTTTGATGAGAATAACGGCTCCCAAGTGAGCAAAGTGGCACTTGTGATGTAGGTGATGAAATTCCTCCCCAAGCCATAAGAAGAATGGGAGTTGGTTTTATCCTACCCACCGAGGAACCCCTTGTGGTCAAGGAGAAGGACAATGCTCCACTCAAGTGGAGCCATCACCAACCCAAGGCCCACACGCTCAAGAACAAAGTGAAGGCCCTCAACCTCATGAACAAGACCAAGGGCAAGATCATGCTCAAGACGATGGTGATACACCAAATGATGCCCAAGGTCAAGTTATCTTCCCCGAGCATGCTCAAGATCATGATCATGCTCAAGACGATGCTCAAGATGATCAAGTGATTCCTCCTCATCTCATCTCCGGGGAAGAATTAGAGCGTCGTGCCGCCAAGATTGCTTCCAAACTTACTACCAAAGGTCATCTCATGGAGAATGTGGTTGGAAGCCTAATGAAAGGGGTAAGCACTCGTAGACAATTGGCAAACTATTGTGAACATCACGCTGCTTGTCTCTTGTGCTGAACCCCAAAAGGTCTATGAGGCGCTCAAGACTCGGATTGGCTCAATGCCATGCATGAAGAACTCAACAACTTCGAGTACAACAAGGTGTGGAGGTTGGTGCCAAGGCCATCGGAGAACCACAACGTCATTGGAACCAAGTGGATCTTCAAGAACAAGCAAGATGCTCATGGGAACATCATTCGCAATAAGGCAAGATTGGTGGCACAAGGCTACTCCCAAGTCGAGGGTATCGACCACGGTGAAACCTTTGCTCCTGTTGCTCGCCTTGAATCCATTCGCTTGTTGATTGCTTATGCTTCCCATCACAACTTTAAGTTGCAACAAATGGATGTGAAAAGTGCTTTTCTTAATGGTCCCATTAATGAGTTGGTCTATGTCAAGCAACCCCGGGTTCGAGGACCCCTACTTCCCGGATCATGTGTATCAACTCGATAAGGCACTCTATGGCCTTAAACAAGCCCCACGCAAGGCGGGTATGACCACCTTACCGAAGTTGTTACAAGATCGTGGATTTGAAGTAGGGCAAATTGATCCCACTCTTTTTACTAAGAAGGTCAATGGGGAGTTGTTTGTATGCCAACTATATGTTGATGATATTATCTTTGGTTCTCCTAACAAAGCTTTCAATGAGGAATTTGCCGCCTCATGACCTCCAAGTTCAAGATGTCTTCGATGGAGAGTTGAAGTTCTTCCTCGGTTTCGATATCAAACAAAGAAGAGAAGGAACCTTCATCAACCAAGCCAAATACACTCAAGACATGCTCAAAAGATTCAAGCTAAGTGATGTCAAGCCGCCACTACACCAATGCCCACCAAGTGCCAACTTGACATTGATCCCAATGGTAAAGCGGTGGATCAAAAGGTATATCGCTTCCATGATTGGATCCTTGCTTTACCTTTGTGCATCTAGACCGGATATCATGTTGAGTGTGGGAATGTGTGCACGGTTTCAAGCCGCACCAAGGAAAGTCACTATGTGGCGGTCAGTTTAATCTTTCGATATTTGGCTCATACCCCAAACTTTGGCTTATGGTACCTAAGAGGAGCAAACTTCAAGCTTGAAGGTTTTACTTGATTCCGATTGGGCGGAGACAAAGTGGATAGGAAGTACACTTCCTGAGGGTGCCACTTTCTTGGTTGCTCCTTGGTAAGTTGGTCTTCCAAGAAGCAAAGTTGTGTGTCTCTCTCTCATTCAATCAAGCGGAATATGTGGCGGCCGGTAGTTGTTGTGCACAACTCCTATGGATGAGGCAAACTTTAAAGGAGTACGTGTCATTTGTGACAAAGTGCCTCTTTGGTGTGATAATGAAAGTGCCATCAAGATTTCTCTTCAACCTAGTGCAACACTTCAAGACGAAGCACATCGAGATTCGCATCATTTCACCCGGGATCACATTAGGCGAGGGAGATCAAGCTCAAGTATGTCAACACTCAGTGATAACTCTTGCAGATATTTTCACGAAGCCCTTAGATGAAGCAAGATTTCATGAAAGTTAAGGCATGAGCTAAATATCTTCGATTTGAGGATTGTGCCTTGTGCCCATGCACTCACCACCTCTCTCTACTTGGTGTCTAGTTTAGGTGTAGGCATGGACTTAGGGGGAGTGTTGTTCTCTCAATGAACTCTTCCTCCCCCATTATGCATAAATCGATCACCTCTTTCACAATAACCATTTTTATGGTACTTGTGTTCCAAAGACGAAGTTTTGGTCATGGGCCCAAGGATAATTCTTCATGTGCCATACCATCCAACTCAAACATAGGTGGCTTCGCCACCGCCTCTCTCCTTGAGAGGCCTTGTCGCTGGTGGTTTCTTGTTGTCTCTTGCCTCTGGTTTGTGCTTGTTCGTGGTGGTTTCTGTGTGTGTTTAGTTCCCTTGCAAAGGCCCCTTTTCTCGCTTTTGAAAATTGCGGTGACTTGAGCTCACGGTATTATCAAGAGCATGCCACGGTATTACCAAGCAGCATGCCACGGTACTACCGCTTCACGGGAGCGCTGTATTACCGCCGACCTCACGGCAGTAATTTTTACCGCCGCCCGTTGAGCGGCATTACTGCCTCGGTGCGGAACTTCCGCCAAGCGGCATTACTATCATGATGACACGCGTACTACCGCTGACGGTTCGAGGGCGTGATAAGGACGGCAGGGGAGTTCTTTCTCCCCATACCCATTCGCAGTCCCTCCCCACGCCGCCTGCTTTCTATCCCTTGCTCAAGAATGGAACCGCGCCCTTCACGGATCTCCTCCATCGCCGCCTCCCCGTGATTCCGACCGTGGATCGTTCTCACCGCTGCGTTTTGCTATGGACCCAGGTTTTTCCCCAACTCCCTCTCCTGTTGATGGTGTTTGGTGTTTCTAGGTTTTGGGGAGGCTTGTGTGTTCTTGAGATTGATAGGCTTAATCTCTCGCAAGAATAGGATGAAGGAGTGTGGTATTTCATAGGATTTATATGTGTATTGTTGTCATGCGCTAGATCTGATCACCGTAGCACCACCATTGTTTCATGGTTCTTTTCAGATTCAAATTGCTAGTGGAATTGCAGCAACGCTGCATTATCGCCGATGGATGGCTGGTATTATCGCCGAACGGTACTAATCACTGGTGCGGGCATTATCATTGATCGATCGGTACTATCACCGGTGCGGTAATTATCATAAGGCGGCACTGGGGTTTTATTTCGGCTTCCAACCACGGTACTACCGTGATCTCGCACGATACTACCGCTGCTTGAGCAAGATTAATTTTTTAGTGCCGCAGGTAGTGGCGTCCTACCATGGCTCACACCTATCGCATGCCAACTTTCTCTTATGTCTCCTATGTGTTTCTTTGTGCTTCTTCTTGGCCTTTGCATTGATTCTCTTTGCGCCTTTTGTGCTTTATGTGTGTATCGTGGTGGCTCTCGCTGTCCAATCCTAGTCGTGACACCTGCTCCAAGCGTCACAGAATCCCGTGAAGCACCGTAGGGCTCCTCCTCTGCCCCAAGCGCCATGTCAAGACTACAGCTTAGCAAGCACAAGGAGCCTGCTAAGGGCATGGACAAGATACCCCAACTGAGTATATCCGCCTCAGTGCAACTCCACCCGTATGTGCACCCTCGCTCCTCCTGTCAGGCTGTGAGCTGTTTTGGAACAAGCAGCAGACTAACATCTATCCGATGTCATCAAGAACAAGAAGAATACCTATGTGGATGTGAAATGGATTGATATGCATCACATGAGGAAGGACCAGTTCAGTAATTACTTTGGAGAGGCTCGACTTGATAGAGCAATTTGGTATTGAGCATGTGATATCTTTTTCACCGTGACTATGACCCCGAGATCATCTCGCCAGCTTCTTTGCTCTCCGTGATACTTTCACTCCAATGAGGAGCGGAGGATGTCCCTGATGTCCAATGGCCGATGTCATTCTGCTACCGGAAGGAGTTCATGGATTTGCTTCACGTTCCGGATGACGGCTCGACTTCCAAAGGTGTTCGCCCCATGCTAATCCTGAATCTGCTAACAAGGACAAGCTTCAGCCATACTATGTTGAGAAGGCGCTCCCAATGGCAAGTCAGGTTTGTGCTCAACTCCTTTCTCGATATCATGTATCGTGATCTTCCGCAATTCCTTATTCCCTCGCATTGGTGACAAGGACAAGGTTCATGCCTATATGGTGGATATGATGCTCATTTGCGAGGAGGCTCGTGTGTCTCAGACTCAGCCACTTGATGTCTCACACATCATGTGGTGTGAGCTTCTGCTTATGTGTTCAACCTCAAGGTTCCTATCTATGGGCCCTATCTGCTTCAGCTGATCTCGCAGACTTGGGAGAAGATGTTCCTAGTGATGAGTTTCTTGCTCCCGATCGGATTCGCCATGAACCCATCTGCCTCCGTGTCAAGACCAACTGGGCCAACACTACTACTCGTGGCCGAGGCGCCTCGCTGCTAGGGGCTGCTGTTGATGAGGAGGATGTCAAGCGCTTAGGGATGATGCCGAGGGTCAGGCTGCTAGGCCTTCCCAAAGTTCCTCTATGCCTTCATGGGCCAAGAAGTCAAGGACAAGATGAAGACTCTCTTCAGATGCAAGCCAAGGGGCAAGACAGACTCACGTGGCGCCCAAGGAGAGTCGTCACGGGACAGGAAGATCTTGCAGCTCTATGGTGAGGATGTGTCCATGGGTTTGAGGAGCGCATCACTCCAGAGGCCGAGTGGATGGAGAAGCAAGGCTGTGTGGACTGATTCTGAGGAGGACGCCGAGGAGTCCATGCCTCACGCCGAGGAGTCCGGCTGCAGAGGGTTGGGATGAGTTCCCTGCTGCTTGAGCCATCGCCTGTAGGTAGGTGTCCTTCTCGCCTTTTTGGCGCCTCGATGCCAAAGGGGAGAGAGTGTAGGATTTAAGTAGTCTTGTGTTGTGTTCGCTTGGTGTGTTTATTAAGGCCTCATTTGAACCTCGCTTAGTTGCTTTCCTTCATATGGTGTAAGACATATGCACTCTATCTATCTTAGCAAGCTTGTGTTATTTCGCATATATGTTGCTTAGATGGTATTCTTCGGTTCTTTGTCTCTAAAATAAAGGTGGAGTCGTGATCCTAGAACGTGTGCTATTCAGACAAAAGCATTCATCCAAAGTACACACATCTAGGGGAGCCCGCCTATATTTTGGAGAGGAGGGTTTGCCCTTGCTTTATATTATTGATCCTTGTGTAATTCAGATTGTCATCAATCCACCAAAAAGGGGAGATTGTAAGGGCATATTTATCCCGTAAGTGTTTTGGTGATTGATGACGATACTTTTATGGACTAATCGCTTGCTTTGAGTTCCTCGATGGTTCATCTCTAGGCTCGAGACGATTCGGTGCCCTCGAAGACTATTGAAGACGGCGCCGCCCCACGCTTTCTTTTTGGTGGATTTGAGTCGTAGGAGAGCCGCATTTATTAAGAGGGGGTCCGCGCTTGGAAAGGTTTGGGCGGAATCAACGCGTACACATGTCCCTCCTTTCCTTGCTTTTTGGAGCTTCCCTTCGTTATCTTGGTTGTGCGGAAATCTGACAACTACTGCTGTACTTGCGGTAGTACCGCAAGTGCACGCGGTAGTACCGCTGGGCGCCACGGTAGTACCGCTCCGCTGGAGCGGTAGTACCGCAGCTCCCAGGCCTTGTGCAGCTCCGGTACGGTAGTAGGCGCGGATGTAATTTTTTACATCCGCGCCAACACGGTAGTACCGCCATCCTGCGGCGCGGTAGTATCATGAGTGGTCACGGTAGTACCGCTTCTTGGAGCCGTAGTACCGCGGGTCCTCATATCCAGTACCGCTATACACGGTAGTAGGAGCGGATGTAATTTTTACATCCGCGCTTTCACGGTAGTATCAAGACTCGGGCGCGGTAGTACCGCTGGGTTTTCGTGACCGGTTCTCGCTTTCAGCGAAGTTGGCACGGATGTAATTTATTTCATCCGCGCTTCTTCCTGTGCCGCGTGATTCTCTCGCTTTGGCGGTAGTACCGCAAGTGGGAACGGTAGTACCGCTGCCGAAAGGTAGTATCGCTTCTTAGTCAGGCTAGTTCCGCCTGTGCATCGCCACGCTGTAGTACCGGTCCGCCATGTAGTACCGCTGCAGCCTCGGGTAGTACCGCTACTCGAGCGGTAGTACTGCTGCCGCTGGCTGAACATGTGGATAACGGTTGGGTTTTTCCCTCGACTATATAAGGGCGCCTTTCACTCTAGTTGACCACCTCTTCACTCTCTAAGCTCCATTATTGCTCCAAGCTCCATTTTGGCCCGATCTCTCCCCTAGCCAATCAAACTTGTTGATTTACTCGGGATTGGGTGACAAGAGTCCGATCTACACTTCCACCACAAGATATTTGATTCCCCCCACTTATCCCTTGCGGATCTTGTTACTCTTGGGTGTTTGAGCATCCTAGACGGTTGAGGTCACCGTGGAGCCATATTCCATTGTGGTGAAGCTTCATGGTGTTGTTGGGAGCCTCCAATTGTTGTGGAGATTGCCCCAACCTTGTTTGTAAAGGTTCGTCGCCGCCTTCAAGGGCACCAATAGTGGAATCACGGCTCTTGCATTGTGCGAGGGCGTGAGGAGATTACGGTGGCCCTAGTGGCTTCTTGGGGAGCATTGTGCCTCCACACCGCCTAACGGAGACGCATTTCCCTCAAAAGGAAGGAACTTCGTAACACATCCTCGCCTCCACCGGCTCCACTCTTGGTTATCTTATCCCTTTACTTGTGCTAGCTTAATTGTGTTCCTATCTTTGCTTGCTCTTGTGTTTGTGTTGTTTAGATCATATAGGTTGTCCACCTAGTTGCACATCTAGACAACCTTTATTATTGCAAAGTTTAAATTGGTAAAGAAAAAGATTAAAAATTGTTAGTTGCCTATTCACCCCTCCCCCTCTAGTCAACTATATCGATCCTTTCAGAGGGCCCATAACACTAGTAGAAAAAGGGCCATTTGTCCTGTTCGTAGGGTTTCTCCGTCCGGTTTAGGAACCGACTAAAAGGTCGTTACATTAATGCCCTTGGTTTTAGTCCCGGTTCTTACATCGAACCAGACAGATGGGTTTCCACGGTCACCAAGGGCCAAGACAGTAGTAAGTGGTCCCTGGTGACACCAACCGACCAAAAGGCATCCACGCCAAAG
This sequence comes from Aegilops bicornis, assembly GCA_021605145.1. Classification (NCBI taxonomy): domain Eukaryota; kingdom Viridiplantae; phylum Streptophyta; class Magnoliopsida; order Poales; family Poaceae; genus Aegilops; species Aegilops bicornis. The sequence continues at coordinate 189,265 of JAHIAL010000040.1, forward strand.
AGCTGGTCGAGCTGAGGTTTTTTAAAAAGGGCTGCTTAAGGGTTTTGGGGGTTAATTTAGGTTGTTATTAGCTAGCTAATAGAGAGAAGTGTCCTCTCTTATATCTCTCAGGTTGGTTTACCAACGCCATCGCTATGCCTAAACATGTCTCAAGTGAAGGCAACATGTGGTGCATGTCGAAAGTAATACTAATCCTAACTTGATCAAGTTTGATTGTACTACTTTCGACATGCACCACATGCATGTTGCCTTCACTTCAATCCAATCCATGCTCATTTCACGCTACTGATAAATAATAACTCTTCATGCTCTCATCATGCATCATCATATATAATAACAAGTCCTACTAATAATCATCGTACAACTTCTACTCATTATTAGTAACAAGTCATTCGATCATCATCCTCATAGTCATCGAACCAACCCTACTTAATTGTTCTTAGCAGATGATCATCAAGATTAGGTAGGACCTAAATACCCTCTTTAAGGTAAAATAGCATAAAACAATATAGACCCGACTCTCCATTATGGAGAATGGAGATCATCCTGTCTCCAATTCTGCGCTTTCGCTTCCTTTTGCTTCCAAGAACCTCCTTACGACTGTCCATACATTTTTCCATTCTTTGATTGTCATGTCTCCACTTCTTTTAGAAATCCGGTATGGACAGTTGAGATTCGGAGGATGACCTGGCTGTATGTTCAAAACATCAAGGCGACCATGCCGATACATCGATGAGGCACATAATCATTTGGGATTATCTGCTGAAAAACACAGTAATAACTTCAGAGTTAGAAATGATGTACTAGTTGTAGAAGTATGCAAGAGATGCACGGATGTCGTAATAGTAAAAAATCTTGCCATGGTATCTCCATGGTAGTTACCGTAGTTCAACACGTGCACTAGTGGCATGTATTGACCATAATGTTGAGGAGTTTAATTGTAGATATTATAATTATCAAGATTAGTACAAAATGCTATCGATGATTTTTCTCCGATAAGTTAATTCAGAGCCTTCGTGTAGTAGGTTATGTCTACCATCTTCCGCAGACATTCTTTGAAGAATGAAAATAAGCTTTTAATGGAAATAAGCTGTCAACTATTTTGAAATAAATAATATAAATTAGTTGATAACTATATATGTTTCAGAAACTCACATATAGGTAGAATTGAGGCATATCAATAAGGACCCAAATGTCCATATTGTCTTGTTTCGATTTTTGGATCACCAAGATCCATGGTGATAAGCATACCTCATCAAAATCAGACATCTTGCAAAGTGCTTCCCAATTTTTGCAACCAAAATGGGTTACACTCTCACAATTGTACAACTTTACATCAAAATCCACACCATGATGGGTCCTTCGTGAATTTTCTTTGTTTCCATACTTTCATGAGTCTTCAAAACCCATCCTCTCCAAGACATAGCGCCTTGCATAGCATGGGATAAGCTAGTCGAATTGAAAAGATGAAAAGTACATGTTGAAATAGTTGAAGTCGTGCTTAATTACAAAAATAACACTTGTCATCGCTAGCATACCATTTCAACTCTCCTCGAGCTTAATGCTGAAGGCCGATCTTCGCCCAGCTCAAGGAACTCGACGCACATACCTCGGTCATCGTGGCACCAGTCGCACTCCCCCGAGAGGTTTTCGTCGTCCGAGTACGACATTTCCTGTGTCCATAAATCAAATATTAAACTTGTACAATTACATATATGTACTAAAAAAACCTAAATTAGATCATTATTATTTATCACGGGTTGACTATTGGTCTATCGAGCCTTTTCTTGAGAACTCTCAACACGGGAATGAAGGAGAAGCTACCCCCACAACAACAGTCGGGATTCTTCGTCCTCTCATATATATATGGTTGGAGACTCTCCTCACTAATTCCTCTCGACATTTATGCGATCGTCGGTGATGGTAGCTCTTCCTTTCGCTCCCGAGTGCATTACACCAAATTGTCTAGCACACGGAACGAAGGAGAAGCTACCCCACAACAACAGTCGGGATTCTTCGCCTCTCTCATATATATTGAGACTTGACGGACTTAAAGTCAACCCGAGGACTCATATTATACGACTCATATATATTGACATGGAGATTTGGCTGGTCTCACCTCGAGGTTGGAGGGGGGTCGGTGACGGGGACGACGGCGCGGATGATGGAGGGGGCTCCTAGATTTCTGTAAAAACAAAAACCCTATAAGCTATCAAGTAATCAAATGCATACGCCTTTGCACAAAGGTTTCCAATTTAAGCATTCAAATAGGAGTACTTTTCCAATTTGAGCATTCAATAAGAAAAACCAAATCATAAAATAAAGTAGTATTCAGAATAGCATGCATTCAATTATAAGCAAAACTACATCATCTCTTGTGTCCGTACATCGTCGACTATTATCACTAATACTCCTTGAATACTATCATACATATAGCACAGTTAATATACCTAGAACCGTAGCACCCGACGGGTATCGGCGCGGGCGGTGGACACCCAAAGAGAAGGAACCATCACAGGATCATAGCTCCAGTGAGATCCCTGAAGAACCTACCATGAACCTGCCCTCCAACGCAACCATGTAGCGATGGACGTGCTCGTCCTCCTCGCTGACACGGTGACGTACCACCTCCGCGGTGTCCGGAAGCCTCGGCACCGTCACTGGCCCACGCGACTGCCACCAAACAAGGATCGATTCAACGACGGGCTGGCTCCTCACCAACCTACGCCCCCTGGAAGGTAGCACCTCCCAATACCAGCCCAGCGGAGCCTAGTCCCGGACATGGCCCCTCTGATCAAGCCGACCTCCTCCGCCGAGTCGACGACGAGGATGCGGGATAGGCATCGTCGACGCCGATGCGGGAATAATTGCTTGAACTAAAAAAATAAACTATTTCTATTATTTTCTTGCTAAAAATAAACTACTTCTATAGTAAAATAAAGTAGTTTTATTAAATCAACTAGTTCAACTACTAAGCACTTAATATAAATAAAATAAAGTAGTAGTTACTAAAAATAAACTACTTATAGTAAAATAAAGCAGTTTTACTAAATCAACTAGTTCAACTACTTAGCACTTATTATAAATAAAATAAAGTATTACTTACTAAAAATAAACTACTTCTATATATAGAAAAATAAAGTAGTTTATTAAATCAACTAGTTCAACTAAAGCACTTACTATAAATAAAATAAAGTAGTACTTACTAAAAATAAACTAATTTAACTTCTATTATTTTTCTAACTAATTATGTTAAACACTTTCTCTTCTTATTTTCCTTTTTCCTCTCCTGCTTTTTCTTCTAAATATCAACATATACATAAATGACTTTGATCATACACTATTTCCCTATACATACACAATATGAACATATACATAAATTGACAAAGAAAATTCTATGAACAAAAAAATCATTAAAATTCTATGATCAAAATTACAACAGAAAATATCATAAAATTCTATGAACAAAAAATCATAAAAATTTGACATATTCTTTGCATATATATGAACATACAAACATTTGCATATTCAACAATAATATCATCAAAAAATCTATGAACAGAAAAAATACTAACACAATATGAACAAATTACAACAACTCAATTAACTACACATCTAAACTACACATCTAAATTAACTACACAACTAAATTAGGAAAATTCATATATGAGCTCACCGTGCAAAGGATCCATGGCGATGAGGAGGCAGGGCTGCACGGGATGGCGACGGTGAGGGGCTCAAGGACGGCGACGGTGGGCGCGTAACGGCGATGAAGCGGTGGCACAGCGACAAAGCGTACGATGAGGGGCGCGGCGACGACGAGGAGGCAGGGCCGGCAGCGCTGTGGCAGGGCGAAGGGCGGCGACGACGTCAAGGCGGTGCGGATGGCGCCGGATGTGGCAAAAGTCGGCGGCGACGGCGAGGCGCAGAGGGCATCCTGGCGGCGCTGCTTGGGCGGGAAGACGAACTGAATGAAATTTTTCACAAGTGCTAGTTATATAGACGGTAAGCGTTGGTCCTGGTTCATGATGTAAAACCGGGACGGATGTTATTTTAGTCCCGTTGGTGCCACCAACCGGGACCAAAGGCCTTTTCAAAGCAGCCCAAACGCGGGAAGCAGAGGTTTGTTAGAATCGGTTGGTGGCAACAACCGGTACTAAAGGGCGTGCATCGGTCCCGTTGGTGCTATGAACTGGTACCAATGCTCCCCTTTAGTCTCGGTTAGTGCCACCAACCGGCCCAAAGGACTTGCACAATGTGGTGGTGGGAGTTTAGTCCCACCTCGCTAGTTGAGAGGGGCGCGCAGCATTTTATAAGCCCCACCGCCGGACCCCTCTCGAGCTCCTCTCCATTGCAGGCTTACGTGCCTAATTGTCACTTCTATGTTCGATGGGCCTACTAGGCCTTCTCTCAAGGGCCTGAATCCTGGCCCATGGATGGGTTTTTAGTCATATTCAGGCCGTGGTGGCCCAGTAGGTGGCATATTTTTTATTTTTTTCCCTGCTTTTTTGTTTTCTTTTTTGCTTTATTTATTTTGTTTTGTTTCTACTTACAACAAAAACTTATTTATTTTATTTTGTTTTGTTTCGAATTACTTATGTATTTTACTTTATGATAATTCTTTTTGCTATTAAAGTTTCTAACAAAAAAAGTTCTTTATGAAAATTATTTTTGCTTTTAATGATTTTGAACAGAAAATACTTTGATAATTTTAGTTGCATCAATTTTATATAATTATATTTATGTTATTAAAGTTTATTTTATTTTATTTTATTTTATTTTGTTTCTACTCATATATTTTATTAAAGTGTATATTATTTTGATTAAGCTATAAGACCCTGAAATTGAAAAGCATTTGAAATGAACTCTGAAAAGGTTGAAAGTTGGCATGGTATCATCATTTCATCCACATAGCATGTGCAAGAAAGTTGAGAGGGTTACGGAAAAAATTGGATGCACTTCGTGTACAAAACGGACAATCTCTTTCGAAGTATCAGGATTTCATATGGAAACTTATCTGTTACAACAGGCATTTTGAATGAACTACGAAAAGATTGAAAGTTGGCATGGTATCATCATAATAGTTGTGGAGAGAAAGTCTTCAATTTTTCTACGCTTGTGTCCTTTCCTTATTGCGCCGTAACCATGGATAATCTTCATCATTTATCAGGATGCTCGGTCAGCCTTGACTTTGAAGGGAGGAATTTCATGAAACTTTTCATAATCTTCTGACATGTCCTGTCTTGCCCTCCACTCCCACGATGTCCCTTTTTCCTGAAAAGAACTATGTGGCGATTTGGCTCATCGTATGATGTATTCGCTTCCTTATCTTTTCTTTTTCTCGCTTTGGTGGACATGTCCTTCACATAGATAACCTGTGCCACATCATTGGCTAGGACGAACGGTTCGTCAAGCTGTACCCAAGATTGTTCAGATCCACTATTGTCATTCCGCATCGTGGGTCTACCTGCACCCGCCTCCCCTCGATAGATTGAACCATTTGCACTTAAACAAAGGGACCTTAAAATCATGTCTGTAGTCAAGTTCCCATGTCCACTATGTAACCATAATATGTGTCCTTTCCCCTCTCGGTTGCTGCATCAAAGCGGACACCGCTTGTTTTGGTTGGTGCTCTTTTGTTCTTGGGCGATCGTAGTAGAATGTATTCCCATTTATCTCAGATCCTTTGTAATTCAATACAACCAAAGATGTTCCTCCGACAACGAAAGTACAGCTCATCACAAACAGTGTTGTCACCTTTGAGGCGTGTTTCCAACCAACCGCTAAAAGTCATGATGTGTTCACTTGTAATCTAGTCGCCGACCGCCTGGGTGTTTGGAGCGCAATTGCTCTTGTGTTCATCGACATACGGGTCACCAAGGTAGAGTTCTCAGAGAATCAGATAGTGTGCTTGAGACCAAGAATATCCGTCTGCATATTATTGAGTCCCCTCCAAGCATGCCTTTTCAGGGCCTCCCTCATACCGCGATTCAGTGGAGACCTATCTTCTTAAGGCTAGGAATGAAGTCAACACAAAACCCAAAGTGACATCCTCAGCTTGATGGCCCATGGAGATGCTTCCTTCCGCCTAGCACGGTTACGTATATATTTCTTTAGGACTCCCATGAACCTCTCAAAGGGGTAAATATTGTGTAGAAATACGGGCCCGTAATGACAATCTCACAACTAGATGAACTAGGACGCAAGGCCATGATATTGAAGAAGGATGGTGGGAACACCAGCCCAAACCGACAAGACATTGCACCACATCACTCCTTAGCCTTGGTATGATTTCTCGATCGATCACCTTCGAGAGATTGCATTGAGGAATGCACATAGCTTCACAATGGCTAATCGGACATTTTCCGGTAGAAGCTCCCCTCAATGCAACCGGAAGCAGCTAAGCGCCATAATCACGTGGCAGTCATGAGACTTTAGGTTCTGAACTTTTTCTCTGGCATATTTATTATTCCCTTTATATTCGACGAGAAGCCAGTCGGGACCTTCATACTATGCAGGCATTCAAAGAAGATTTCCTTCTCTTCTTTGGTAAGAGCGTAGCAGGCAGGACCTTCAGATCGCTTTGGAGGCATGCCGCCTTTTCGTGCAAATGTTGCAGGTCCTCCTGCCTCGGGTCTGTATCTTTTGTCTTCCCATACACGCCCAAGAAGCCTAGCAGGTTCACGCAGAAGGTTCTTCATCACGTGCATCACGCCGATAGAAGAGCGGACCTCTAGGTCTTTCCAAAGAGGGTATGTCCCAAAATATAGATTTCTTCTTCCACATGGGTGCGTGTCCTCGCAATGTCACTCGGAACAGATAGTCCGCCGGGACCCTTTCCGAAGATTACTTTTAAATCATTGACCATAGCAAGTACGTGATCACCGGTACCCATGGCGGGCTTCTTCTGGTGATCTACCTCGCCTTTGAGATGCTTTCCTTTCTTTCGACATTGATGGTTGGTCGGAAGAAATCGACAATGGCCCAGGTACACATTCTTCCTACATTTGTCCAGGTATATACTTTCAGTGTCAGCTAAACAGTGCGTGCATGCGCGGTATTCCTTGTTTGTCTGTCCTGAAAGGTTACTCGGAGAGGGCCAATCGTTGATGGTTACAAACAGCAACGCGTGCAGGTTAAATTCCTCCTATCTGTGCTCATCCCACACACGTACACCATTTCCATTCCACAGCTGTAAAAGTTCTTCAACTAATGGCCTTAGGTACACATCAATGTCGTTGCCGGGTTGCTTAGGGCCTTGGATGAGAACTGGCATCATAATGAATTTCCTCTTCATGCACATCCAAGGAGGAAGGTTATACATACATAGAGTCACGGGCCAGTGCCGTGGATTGCTACTCCGCCTCGAAGGATTAATGCCATCCGCGCTTAAACCAAATCATACGCTCCTTGGGTCACGTGCAAACTCAGCCCAAGATTTCTCTTGATTTTTCTCCACTTTGACCCGTCACCGCTGCTCTCAACTTCCCGCCCTTCTTACGGTCCCCATCGTGCCATCGCATCAACTTGACATGCTCTTTGTTTCATAACAGTTGTTTCAACCGTGGTATTATAGGAGCATACCACATCACCTTCCCAGAACCCTCTTCCGTCGGGCTCGCCACAACATCACTGTGGTCATCTCGTTCGATCTTATACCGCAATGCACCACATACCGAAAGCATGCATGTATCTTCTCGCACCTCCAATCCTAGAGGGCATACGACCTTCTTTATCACAGACGTGCGTCTTGTCGGACAATTCTTTATCCTTTGGAAGCTTCTTCTTCAAAATTTTCAGTAGCTTCTCAAATCCTTTGCCAGGCACAACTTTCTCTGCCTTCCACTGCAGCAATTCCAGTACGGTACCCAGCTTTGTGTTGCCATCTTCACAATTGGGTTACACCCTTTTTTTGTGATCCTCTAACATGCGATCGAACTTCAGCTTCTCCTTTTGACTTTCGCGTTGTGTCCTTGCATCGTCAATGACCCGAGGAGATCATCATCATCGAGTACATCGTCCGTTACTCTTGATCTTCAGCAGCTTCCCCTGCTGCAGCATCATTGGGCACATCGCCTAGTTCCTCTTGATCTTCAGCAGCTCCCCGCTGCAGCATCACCGTATTCAGGGGCACATAGTTGTCATCGCCTCTTCTTCTTTGCCATCTTCCATCATAACTCCTATTTCTCCGTGTCTCGTCATTAGTGCGTAACCGGCAATAGCACCGGTTCGCAGGTTCTTTAGTGCCGGGTTCCACAACCGCACTAAAGTGTGGTCACTAAAGGCCCCCCTTTAGTACCGGTTCAGCACAAACCGTGCTAAAGGCCAACCACGTGGCACGAGGCAGCTCCGGGGCAGGGAGTTTTATTACCGTTGGTAACACCAACCGGTACTATAAGGTTTGGGGGTTTTTAGTTTTATGATTTCTTTTTCATTTAATTTTGTGTTTCCATTTTAATTCTTTTTCGCTTGCTGGTATTTTACGATACTACACATTGTACACGTTATGCATATATATATATATATATATATATATATATATATATATATATATATATAGAATTTCTAGTAGAACCAATCATGCATAGATATATCATCAATGTCTCACAAACCACCATATTAATTAATTCACACATACACACATGTATAGCTATATAGAATTTCTCCTACATATGCATGTTGCCTTCGGAGCCAATGGCATTAGCCTAATTGGTGCCTTCGGAGCACGATGACAATTGGAAGTGGTTTTCATGGGGCGGTAGCGGTAATAGTATTCAACCTTCGGATTTATGACCTGGTCGAGCAAAAATCCCGCTTATTTCCTCTTGAAGTGCTTCTACGCGCTCCGCTTCTAGGAGCTTGTCCCGCACTCTCGCGGAACTGTTAAGAAGGAGATCAATATGCATGTGTATTAGTTGTGTCACTAGATATCGATAATGGTGTAAAAATTGTGAATAGTGTTCGACAAGCGCATCCATTCCTGGCTTTGAGATCTGCTTCCTTCGGACGCCATCATGCGAATGTTCTCGCAAACGCAGAATGCACACAGATCAGTCCTCGCGCTACCGCTGCAGGGCTTTACGAGAATGGAATTTGATCAGATAATAATTAATCAAGCATGATAATTAAAGAGATGGCAGCTAGCTAGCTAGCTAGTACTACTTAATTACTTACCTTGGGTCGAAACCATTTAAGCTTTTTTTTCCATTCGCCTTCCGTGACGCCGATGAACCTTGCCCAAGCCCTGCCCACGACAAAGAAAATGAATAAAGGGGTTATTAAATAGTTCATATCATGAAATGACAAACTAAATAGGCCGAGATATATAGTTAATAATGATTGAAATTACCTGTTGACTATCCCAAACAAGATGTTATAGTCAGTATTTGCTTTGAGTAGTGAGTCCAGTATTTCAACTGTTCCGGCCAACTTTAATGATACACAAGATCCAGTTGAAATCTACATGCACACATCGCTTGCATGTCTTAATTAAGCGGGCATATGTAAGCAAAAACATGTAGCTAGCTAGTAGGCAAAAACAGAGAATTTGTAGTATAAGACAAAGGTGACTCACCTGGAAGTTGTAAGGAAGTAGTATATCTTCATTGTATTTGAGGCGCTTCAAGAACTCTAGCATGTTGTCCTCACGGCCTTTTGATGATGTGGATTTATTAGCCATGTGTATTCATTAACGGTGTTTGGGTCAATGAACCCAATGCCAAAGCGCCCACCTTTTCTCATTTCATACATCTTCATCCCGCATAATACCACGTAAAAGAATATAGTGAGGATAATTACAGGTAATGATTGATCAAAAGGATCACTATAGCTAGCTTGAGACTTAAATTACAGAAAGAAATCACTTACGTATAATAGCAATCGATTTATAGATTTGTCGAGTGCCTTTGATTGTATAACCAAAACAGTTCGTAATACTCAATCTGATGAGCTTTCTCATGGAAGTAATGCTCCTCCTTGACATTCACCATGAGGGACAATCGATTGAAATCTTGGTAATGTTCATGTACCATTGATGCAATTCATACATTCTCGTTGGGAGGTTCTTGACCTTGTCTGGCTTAACCAAAGGTTGGCCCCGGACATATTTCCGTTTTATTTCATCCTCTGTAAGCACATGCATGGGCTCGATCTCGAGGAGCTGTCCAACAGTGATGTTGAGAACTTCAGCCTGCATTATATGGTCCTTGGTTATTACCACATTGCCCACCTCGAACGTAAACTGTTTGCCCACAATAATATTGGGCGCTACAGATTGTCATCTCGTGTTGTTGGCACAACAAGCGAGGGGATCGATTGCACCGCTGCTCTCCCAGCCGGGAATGGTTTTCCGCATTTTTTGACAGCTGCTTGTTGTTTGTTTCGATCCCGAGCTCGCCTCCTTACGTAGACGTGCTCAATTTAACTTCCCGATGTGGCGCCATAGTCTGTGTCAACAGGCTTGGGAGCTGGTGGTTGAGCCATACGAATGAAGTGGTCAATCGCTTCCTCGTGCACTTTCTCCATTGGCGGCGGTGGCGGTTTCGGTGCAAAATGGGCTTCCACCGGGCCTTCGATATGGCTGCGTTTTCCTCCTCGGACCTGTCATAAGGCCTCTGCGGAAGAGGCGTGAGGCTTGGACCATATTTATATCGCTTGCCTCCGCCTCTACGCCCCTGTAATACCTGACTCGCACTGCCACACACCATTGCTGCGGGTGTCTCTTCCGCGATTGCCGAGGCGGCGGAGACGGCCGACGAGGCTGAGTTGGACGAGGAGAAGTGGCCTGAAGCTATGCCGGACTTGGAGGAGGAGTGGCCTGAGGTTGTGCCAAACTTGGAGGAGGAGGACGCTTGACGCTGTGGCGGACTTGGAGGAGGAGGAGTGGCCTGACACTTTGCCGGACTTGGAGGAGGAGTGGCCTGACACTTTGCCGGACTTGGTGGACTTGCAGGAGCGGGAGTCTGCTGACTCGGTGGTGGACTTCGACGAGGAGTCGGCTGACGCGGTGTCGGTGGCCTTCGAAAGATGATGCAATCCTTTTTCCATAGGATGATAAGATGTTTGGCCTCTCCGAGAAAGTGCTCGCCGTCACCTCCAGGAATATCAAGCTCTAGCTCCGAATATGGGTCCAGCACCTCATCAACCAAGACACGAGCATAGCCCGCTGGAATCGGGTTGCAATGGAAGGTTGCCTCGGGGGAATTTGTAAAAGCAACGGCGTCCGCCACCTTCATGGATATGTTCTTCATTTTGACGTGTAGCTCGCAGGTAGTGTTATCCGTGATATCATCCACGGGGTATCTATCCAGCATTGCGTCATCCGGGGCGGAACCCACGCTGCTTCTCGGCATGGATGGGGCGGTGCTATCCAATGCTGGATCATCCGCTAGCTGCTGCAGCTGCTGAGACCCCCATTGCTGGCTAAGTGAGTCGATCTGCTTCGCTGCCGCTGGAATTTGACCGCCAATTCCGCTTGACTTGCTTCTAGTCCTTGAAGACATTCATAGTCCCGCTTCCTCTGCTCCTCCTCCATCTTCCTCTTCTTCTCCTCCGCAATCTTCTTTCTCGCACAGGTTCTGTAGTCGTTGTTCCAGTCTGAAAACCCCTCATACCACGGAATAGCGCCCTTGCCTCGTGTTCTTCCCGGGTGTTTAGGATTTCCCAGGGCACGCGTAAGATCATCCCACGCACGTACACCTGTTCCATTCCACAGTTGTAAGAGTTCTTCAACTAATGGCCTTAGGTACACATCAATGTCGCTGTCGGGTTGCTTAGGGCCTTGGATGAGCACCTTTGGCATCATAATGAACTTCCGCTTCATGCACAACCAAGGAGGAAGGTTATACAAACATAGAGTCACAAAAGCCGTGCTATGGTTGCTGCTCTGCTCCCCAAAAGGATTAATGCCATCTGCGCTTAGACCAAACCATACGCTCCTTGCGTCATCTGCAAACTCCTTCCCGTACTTTCTTTGGATTTTTTCTCCACCGCGACCGTCACGGGTACTCTCAACTTTCCGCCTTTCTTACGGTCTTCTTCGTATATCGTGATCGCTTGGCATGCTCTTTGTTTTGGAACAACGTTTCAACCGTGGTATTATAGGAGAATACCACATCACCTTGGAAGGAATCTTCTTCCGGGCGCCGCCTCGACATCACCACGGTCATCGCGATGTTCTTATAGCGCAATGCACCACATACCGCAAGCGCTCAAATCCTCGTACTCACCGCGGTAGAGGATGCAATCATTAGGGAATGCATGTATTTTCTGCACCTCTAACCCGAGAGGGCAGACAGCCTTCTTTGCTTCAGACGATTTCGGGCAATTCGTTGTCCTTTGGAAGCATATCCTTTATCATTACCAGCAACTTTCCAAATCCCTTGTCGATACACCATTCTCTCGCCTTCCATTGCAGCATTTCCAGCAGTGGTGCCCAGCTTTTTCTTGTCACCCACGCACTGGTACAACAATTTTTTGTGATCCTCTAACATGCGCTGCAACTTCTTCTTCTCCAAATCACTTGCGCTAGTTTCTCTTTGCATCGGCAATGGCCCGACCTAGATCATCAACGGCTCATCTGATGCCTCTTCTTCAGCTTCTTCCCGCATTGCCAACTCAGCTTCTTCCTCGCATTACCGCTCAGCTTCTTCCCCCATTATTGTATCATCGTATTCAGGGAACCCATGGCCGGATAGCTGGCCGTCGTCCTCTTCTTCTTCATTGTCTTCCATCATAACCCCTCTTTCTCCGTGCTTGGTCCAAACATTATAGTGGGGCATGAAACCGACTCAAACAGTGGACGTGAATGGTTCTTGACGAGAGTAATTATGCGACCATTCTTACAGCCAAGCACATGGACAAGGCATAAAACCATCCGCCCGCTTGTTTGCCTCACCGCATAGCGTAAAAGTATGCACGCCCTCAACGAACTAGGGAGAGCATCGGTCATCGTGACATCCATTGCCAGCTCATCTTCATTACACAACAACCGAATAGACCAAATTAATACAAGTTCATACATAAAGTTCATACAACACTTAAATGCAACAAACAAATAACTCTCTAGCTAAAGCATTTAAATGCAACAACAAATGCGATCAAGATCGCAACTAAGGTAACAATTGATCCAACAGCATAATGATACCAAGCCTCACTATCGATGGCATATTTTCTAATCTTTCTAATCTTCAAGCGCATTTTCTCCATCTTGATCTTGTGATCATCGATTTACATCGGCAACATGCAACTCCAATTCCATCTTCTCCCCTCAATTCTTTTCAATTTTTCTTTCAAGTACTCGCTTTCTTTCAACTAAATTTAACCTCTCGACAATAGGGTCGGTTGGAATTTCCGGTTCACATACCTCCTAGATAAAAATATCTATGTCAACTTGATGGGCATAATTTGTCATAAACACGAAATGCAACAAATAGTTTTAAAAGAGAATATACCACATCCGAATCATAACAAGGACGAGGGCCGACGGGGACCGATATCAAAACCATGGCACTATGTATAACAAACAACGTACGGGTAAGATAATTATACCAGTAACTCTATATCCAAATCACACAAACATCAATTTTTATATAAAATTTCATGAACAAGAGGCTCACCACAAGGTGGTGCCGAGACGGTCGCGGGCGATCGGACGGTGGTTACGACGGAGATTTAGAAGGCACTAAGTAAAACACACCTACATATGCAAACTAAGTGTTATTTTTGACCTCAAAATTCATATAAATCAAATACTAGCACATATATATATTTCCTCCCAAATTACTAAACTCACAAATTAATCACTATATAAAGCATTGCAAGAGCTAATCTAGCAATGAGAGATGAAAGGACAAAGTTGCTAACCTTTGTGATCATTTGAATGGATGGGGGCCTTCAAATCTTGACAAATTTTGGGCAAAATGTGTGATGAGCTCGAGAGGAAGAGGGGAAGAACAGAGAGGAGAGGGAAGGGGGAAGAACAGAGCGAGCTCGTGGGACGAAGGGCTTATGTAGGATGACCTTTAGTACCGCACGTATCAAGAACCGTACTAAAGGGCCTGAGGGGCCCTACCGACAACATCCTGCCAACACTCATTAGTACCGTTCGTGGCACAAACCGGTGCTAAAGGTTCGCCACGAACCGGTACTAATGAAAGCGGCCCGGCTAGCTGTTGGAACCGCACTAATGTATACATTAGTGCCGCTCAAATTCAAACCGCACTAATGTGCTTCACGTTTGACCCTTTTTCTACTAGTGCGTCCAAACATTATAGTGTGACATGAAACACTTGTAAAGCAGGTGGGTGTGAAGGATTTTCCGGTCAGAGTAAGACTTTGTATTCCCACATTTAGGGCATGGACAACACATAAAACCATTCTCGCTTGTTTACCTCAGCCACTTCAAGAAAATTATGCACGCCCTTAATGTACTTTGAGGTGTGTCTCACACCGTACATCCATCACCGGTTCATCTGCATGCATTATATATAATTATGTGTGTCAAAAGTAAGAAAATCAGACAAGTATCTATCTAAAGTAAGAAAATCAGACAAGTATCTATCTAAAGTAAGAAAATCAGAAAGAAGATAAGAACAAAAGGCTCGCCACGGTGGTGCCGGCGATGAGATCGGCGCGGGCGATCGACGTCAGTGAAAATGGGGACGGGGCATGATGGACCGCTAAATGTAGACAAATCTTGGGAAAAATGGAGCTCTGAGGTCGAGCTTCAAGAGGAGAAAGCTTAACTACTGTGGCTCGGGCATTTCTTCGAACACCTCATGTGCAAAGGAGGTGAGCTAGAGCACCAAAATGCCCTCCCCTCGCCGGCCAGAAAAAACAGAGCACTATGGAGTGCTCTGCCGTGGCGATGGGTATATATAGGCAACTTATTTGTGCCGGTTCGTGGCAGGAACCGGGACTAAAGACCCCCTTCTGTACCGGTTCTAGGAACGAACCGGTACCAATGGCTGTGGGCCAGGAGCACGTCCCATTGGTCCTGGTTCGCGTTTCAGAACCGGGACAAATGGATCTGCATTTAACCGGGACCAATGCCCACGAGGTCCCGCCGTCCTGGCTCATGAACTGGGTCTAATGCCCCCCATGGGTCCCGGTTTGTGAAGAACCTGGACTAATGCGCCGGCCAGGCCCGAACCAAAGCCCTGTTTTCTACTAGTGTAAGGGAGCGATAAGCCTGCCGGCTCGCCTTGGGGGGGGGCGCCATCCAGGATTTTCACATCCTCGTAGTTCTTATGGTCCTTCCCCTAAAGCTTTTGGGTCTCTTGTTCCATAAAAAATCACCATAACTTTTCAGCCCATTCCGAGAACTTTTATTTCTGCATAAAAACAATACCACGGTAGTTATGTTGAACACAACGTCAGTCCAGGTTAGTTGCATTCAAATCATACGAAAACCATATAAAATTGTTGTAAACATTATGTTAAAAAGACATGTTACTCCATACTTTTTCTCCATGGAAGTTTGTAGTTTTATTGAAACATAGATATGTAGTCGAATAGGTTAAGTAGACAGGACATGCATGCTGCATTTTTTCTAGCAAATAGAGAAAAGACACGGTGGCCCGGGAGAAAAATAGCTCTCTAGAGGGGAGGGGAAGAGATCAACAATTCTAGGGGTGAGTTTATTTATAAATTGAAATCATTAAAAAACGGTGGTGCAAAATAATAGTAAATCTCTAGAGGGGAGGGGTGGAGAGTAGCAATCCTACTAGATGAGTTTTGTCTCTTTCTAAATTGAATTTGATGAAAAAGCCACAACTCGGGAGCAAAGTAGCTCTCATAAGGGAAGTGTGGAGAGCAGACTTCTTAATAGAACTTCTCTCAATAGTAATAATAGAAGAAAAGGTAGAACCCAAATTATTAATGATTTCTTCTAGCTTATTGATTCTAGCGGGACTTTGTTCTACTATTTCATTGACTATTAGTTCTTTCTCCTTTATCATCTGTAATGTAGTCCCTACCTTTTAGAACCAAATTGAGTCACTTGATTAGGACCTTTTTTTGCCTAGATTCTCAATATGTTCTACCATAGGAATTTTATTTTCAATAGCGTCTAACCTTTGCATAACATGTTCCAAAGTCAATGTCGTTTCATTAATAGTGGTCGGTGGTGATCCTACCAAAGTCCCCATAGCATTGAAGGCATAAATAGGGTGACTACTCAACAAACCCCCCCCCCCCCCCCGTAATAGTATCAAGTACAAACCTAAACCAAGTAGTAACACCAACATATTTTTTTTGAAGAATGGTAGTAGATTGCTTATGAGTTGATCTATTTTGAGCATCACAAATTCTATACCAAGCATCCTTTAAACTTTCACCTCCCCTTTGTCTAAAGTTAAGCACTTCATTCTCGAGGGTACAAGTAATAAGTGAAGAACTAGCCATAACAACGAAGAAAGAAAGTAAAAAAAAAATTTGTTTTTGTTATTTAGAGAAGTGGAGGGAGATGAATACGAGAGGCAAATAAAAAAAAAGAGCAAGTAAATGATAGTTCGAGTGTAGGTACTTGTAGTGATTGGATGATGTCTCCCCAGCAACGGCGCCAGAAATTCCTTCTTCTACTTGTGAACTGCGTTGGGTTTTTCCCCAAAGATGAAGGGATTCACGGTACAATAGAGATAAGTATTTCCCTCAGTGAGAACCAAGTTTTATCGAACCAAAAGAAGAATCACACAAACCCTAATCAGTAGCACCTGCATACAAAAAAAGAAAATACTTGCACCCAACCTAGGCAAGAGGATCGTCACTCCCCTTGATCTTGTTATTTGCAAGGATTAAATATTGAATAGGTAGATGGATAAATTGAAAAACAAAATAAAAGAAACAAGGTATTTTGGTGGTTATATTATGATTTCAGTAGACCACGGGGCCATAGTTTGCACTAGAGGCTTCTCTCATGAACACACAAAGATAATGTATGGGTAAAAAATTACTATTGGGTAATTGATAGAAAATCGCATAGTAATAATGGATTCATGGCAATGATCATGTATATAAGCATCACATCCGAGACAAGTAGACCGACTCCTGCCTTCACCTACTACTATTACTCCACCTAATTGGCCCCTATCTAGCATGCATCTATCATATTAAGTTCATGACAAATAGAGTAACGCCTTTGAGAAAGATAACATGACTTAGATAAACTCAAACAATATGAATAAACACCATCGTTTTATCCTTAGTAGGACCAATACAATACGTGCCTTCTCCCTTTCCGTCACTAGGTTAGATCACTCCAAAATTGAACCCACTACAAACACCTCTCCCACTGAAGATAAATCAATATAGTTGGCCAAAAAAACGGATAGATCAGAGAGAAATACAAAGCTATGCCAATCAGGCATAAAAGAGTTTAGATAAGAATCACTACTTTAAATGAATAATCTGATCATAAACCAAAAATTCACCGGATCCCAACTAACACACTGCAAAAGAAGATTACATTAGATTGAACTCCAAGAAGATCGAGAAGAACAAATCTACCTACAAGCTATGGACCTGTAGGTCTATGGTGAACTACTGACACATCATCATAAGGGAAACAAGGTTGATGCAGAAGCCCTACGTGATCGCGGAGTACTGAAAAAAGCCTCCAGCTCGGATAGTGGTGGCAAAAAAGTTTCTTTGGGTGCCTCTCTGATTGTTTGGGAATATTTGGGAATGTAAAGAGGTGGAATTAGGTCAAACAGATCTATGTGGGGTCCACATGCTCAAGGGGTGTGCCTTTGACCCCCCCCCCCCCCCCAGGGCATGCCCTCTGAGCTTGTGACCCTCTCGTATATCTTCTAGCCTCCTCCTAAACTTCCAGGTCCTTTCCGTCCAGAAAAATTAATTTAAAGATTTTTTCCGTTTGGACTTTGTTTGTTATTGAATATTTGAAGAATAAAAAACAGTTGAATACAAGAACTAGCACTAGGCACTGGGTTAATAGGTTAGTCCCAAAAAACGATATAAAATAGCATAAAAATGCATATAAAGTATCCAAGATTGATAATATAATAGCATGAAACAATCAAAAATTATAGAAAAGTCAGAGACGTATCAGCACATCATACGACCGCACATACGAGTATGTGTGGTCGTATGGATGGTCGTCTTGCGCTCCCTTCAATATATATGCTTGATTTACTCCATGTTTAGCCCATTTATTTGTGGAAACAAAATAAAGATAGGATTTTGGAATCCTTTGCATTCACTAGTCATTAGTACGAATATCAGAGCAGATATCTTGTTTCTATGAAATAAGACGGTCTAAACTCATGTGTGGTGAGCATAAAAATAACACCCATCACTAGACCATCGGTATTTTACTATCGAATATAGAGCACCTGCACATGTACCAATGAATTATTTAACTGTTGTAGCATGTGGGACCAATTTGAACCAGAAAAGAAGATAAATCATCATGCAAATATTTGCTAGCAAGTAACACATAACAATTTAAATACTCTAGACCTTTCATTTATGCATGACAAATAATAAGCTAGAAACTCCTACGAAGATATTTATAACACCATACACTTGACACTACAATGATATTAACAGATACACACAAAGATATATGCATTATGTTCATGCGAGTATCGAAAATTAGTCCATGGAAAATATGCAACTTGTGCTTTTCCTATTTTCTCACATTTGATTGGGGAATGGATTGAAATACCTAAGATGTGTATCAAAATTAAGACTGAAGTTACCTTAAATTTTACCACTAAAGTGGCTTTAATTAAGATTAATACAACAGCTCGAGCATAAAAACAATGTTATTAATATCTAACGACATTGTCATCTGGTAAATTATTATGACTAAGTTACTACTCCCTCTGTTCCTAAATATAAGTCTTTCTAGAGATTTCACTATGGACTACATACGGAGGAAAATGAGTGAATCTACACTCTAAAATATGTCTATATACATCTGTATGTAGTTGTAGTGGAATCTCTAAAAATACTTATATTCAGGAACAGAGGGAGTAATAATTAATGGATATTGAGATTTGAGAACATTGTATTAACAAGTATGAAGGTTCAGTGCAAAGAAACTATCTATGGACTGTGAAACTCGATGTAACAAGTGACAGATATGTAACAGAGAAAACATGATACGATGTCTATGAGCTGCTCATAAATATTATATATATACTCTATAGTTTTTGACAGAGTAATCTAGTAATTGCCGGGGACATCTCAAACGTTGGTAGGGAGGAGGATTCTTGCATAATGAAGCCAGCGCAAACATACATCCTATTTTTATGGCCTCGGGACCGTGAAGGAGACGCGCCCAAAGAAGCTTCCTGGGAGGAAGAGCGGGCGTGTTGATGGTGGCGGCGAAGAGGGTTCTATGCACACGTTTAGACTTCCAAGTTGCACCCTCCACCTCTCTTCTCTTCCTACCGGACTTGAGATCACGATTGATGTCCACGTGACCTAGTGCAGTAATTGAAGCATATGTCATTTGTATAGATCAAAATTATTGAAAAAGATCTGCCGGTGCAAGAGTTGCAGGAAAAAAATTCTGAGTCGGATGTGCTTTCCTTTTTCTAAAATTCAAGTCCTAGAAAATAAAAAACAAGAACCAAAATTCAAATCTTAGAAAAATATAGCTCTAAGAAAGGTGGTTCGGAGAGAAGTAATGCAAGCAAATGTGTTTTTTTCGATCAAAATCGATGAAAAGACATGTTGGAGTATCACGAAAAAGGCAATCTGTGTCAATTGGAAGAAAAAAATCAATATTCATTAGTAGTAAATTGATCCAACCTGTAGATTTTAGAAAAACTTAAATGAAATGATAGAAAAAATTGATATACAATTGTTTTTGGGAATACAATAGAAAAAGGACATGAGTCACTTGCACTTCTGTCCCGACAAGCTCAAGCACAACAACTCCAAGAATCGATTTACCAAATCGAAATTTTGGTACGCAGAATCTTCGGGTAGCTAATTTTCTATTGGCCGATCCGTCCGTATTTTGACAAAACCAAACTCTTAAATAGACTGAAGGACCGACCTGAACGGTTCAGGGGAACTGAACACCCAGCCTGACCCCTAACACACACTAAATCACACTAGTCGCCAACCCGTGCAACTGCACGGGCTAGTAATTTAGGAAATAGCTTAGGGGATTTTGGAAACAACGGTTATACGTGGAGAAATGGAATTGATTACAAATCCAGTGACTTTGTGTTAAGCTCTTGAAAGTGTAATACTTAAAGGATGACAATTTGTTCCGGTAACCATACATTCATGTGATATATCCAAGACTTCTTCCATTTTTTAACCCTCCTAGGTATATTTGAAATATAAATACAATTGTGGGAACACCAAATATTGCAAATCAATTCAATAAACAAAATTCTCTGTACGTTTCTAAATTTGGTGCATAAGTATTTGAATGTTATAGAGATTAGTATGGTCTATATAATCATGCCATTATGCCAAACTACTAAAAACATGAACCCATTTTACATTGAAAATCACATGATTTCTTCCTGCATACTCATTCTATATTAACCAAGTGGAATTGTTGGAAGATAACATGTCGGTGTTTCCATCCAAATAAATTTACTGATGTACAATATTGTACCTTCAAAAGTAGTAACTATGAAAAGAAATACGGATCACAAAACGGATAAAATATTCTCCTAAACTGAATTCATTTATCAAAAGATTGAGTACAAAATAAAATGTACACAAACTTTGAATACAGTTGTCCACAGGCATCATCTATTCTATCAATGCACCGGCCAACTAAAATATTAGTATAAACTCAGTGATCAAGAGGATTGCAAATGTTTTTTGTTTGCAAAACATCAATAATGAACTGAAAATGTAATAGTAATTTGAGAAACATGTTTTTTCTTTTCAACACCCACTCAGACTCATGTATCATTTTTTAGAAGAGGAAACAAAAATTCTTGAATGAACCAAATATGTCTGAGTAAGGATGAATGCCACCTTCCTTTGTAATCTCTAGATATCGCAGTAAAAATAGACAATAAAGGGAAGTTATTTGCCTTTGTAACTTTAGGGGTAAGAATAATCCAATAAAGGGAAGTTATTTGCCTTCAAGGAATCAAAGAAGTGATGATGGAATCTACCAACTCTTCTTTTCCTCACTTGTGGTGTTAGATGATTGGAGTGGAATGGATGGAGTGCGTGGAGTGGATTGCAAGAGGTGGAATCAATGAGTGGGGTTGTTATGAAGGTTTTAGCCACAAAAGGGCATGTGTAGGTACTTATAGATAGAATTCAAAAATCTGGCGTAGCATTTGTGATGTAGCCCTAGATGAACATATAGGGTATTAACTTTTCTAGCAACCCTCATCGAACATGCATAAACATGGAGGTCAAATATTGGCTCCGGGAACCAACACTTGTTATAGGAGACGGCACGAGATGCTAGGAGGGAAGGAAAATGACCATCTTGGTAGCCTCCCAGAGCGCATCGTTTCTAAGACCTTTAGATATGAAGTGATTAGTGTCAATAAATCAAACCACCCTCCTCAAATTGGGTATGGTCGTCAAGAGAGGATTATTATACACATGGATGGGTTTAGGGCGTGTACAATGGTGCTATCTTAGGACTGCCACGTAGCAAAATTGATGAGGTTGAAGAGAGAGAAACCATAAGAAAAGGTTTGCCTTCTCTTAATTAAGAGATGATCTCTTAGCGACAATTGTCTCACCACATATTTAGATATATCTAGTTATTGGAGACATGACTAAGAATAACCTATTGTACATCACTTTTATTGTCTTATCTAAATTACGTGGTGGGCATAAGATAAGACGGCACTATCAACCATTGTACATGCCCTTATGGTGAAACTATGACTTATGTAATCATTTGATAGCGACCAATAATAAGGTTGCAATGTATGTAAGTTTTGTTTGCTCGACTTAGTCAAACGCTCGTTGTCGTTTAGCGTCGCACCGCCGACCACCATGAAGGGAGGAGCAGAAAAAGACATGCTACTCCAGACTTATGTCCATGGAAGTTGGTAGCTTTATTTTTGGTTCTTCTAATTTATAGAGAAAAGACCCGGATGTGCGATTTTTCAGATTGAAATCATAGAAGAAGACTTTTGATGCAAGAGCTACGGAAGAAAATAAGCAATCCTAACAGATTTGGTTTTTTCCAAAACCAGAGGCTCCCAATCAACGTCACTCTTAGTAGGGAGGGGTGGAGAGAAGCAATTCAAGGGGACGCGCTTCTTTTGGATCGAAATCATTGAAGAAATCTTGTTGACGCGGGAGTTACTGAAAAAGCCAATCCTAGTAAGAGGGATTCATTTTCCAGAAATTCAATTGACTGAAAATAGATAGCTCTCAGGATGGACGGGCGGAGAGCAGCAATATAAGTGGATGTGTTTTTTTTTCAACATGAAAATCATTGCAAAGACCTACCGTAGTATGAGAAAAAACAATCTAAAACATAGAAAAAAATTCAGTTGGAAATTCAGATCATAGAAAAAACGAAATTCAGAAACATGGATGGGTTTAGGGCGTGTACAATGGTGCTATCTTAGGACTGCCACGTAGCAAAATTGATGAGGTTGAAGAGAGAGAAACCATAAGAAAAGGTTTGCCTTCTCTTAATTAAGAGATGATCTCTTAGCGACAATTGTCTCACCACATATTTAGATATATCTAGTTATTGGAGACATGACTAAGAATAACCTATTGTACATCACTTTTTATTGTCTTATCTAAATTACGTGGTGGGCATAAGATAAGACGGCACTATCAACCATTGTACATGCCCTTATGGTGAAACTATGACTTGCGAATCATTTGATAGCGACCAATAATAAGGTTGCAATGTATGTAAGTTTTGTTTGCTCGACTTAGTCAAACGCTCGTTGTCGTTTAGCGTCGCACCGCCGGACCACCATGAAGGGGAGGAGCAGAAAAAAGACATGCTACTCCAGACTTATGTCCATGGAAGTTGGTAGCTTTATTTTTGGTTCTTCTAATTTATAGAGAAAAGACCCGATGTGCGTATTTTTCAGATTGAAATCATAGAAGAAGACTTTTGATGCAAGAGCTACGGAAGAAAATAAGCAATCCTAACAGATTTGGTTTTTCCAAAACCAGAGGCTCCCAATCAACGTCACTCTTAGTAGGGAGGGTGGAAGAAGCAATTCAAGGACGCGCTTCTTTTGGATCGAAATCATTGAAGAAATCTTGTTGACGCAGGAGTTACTGAAAAAGCCAATCCTAGTAAGAGGGATTCATTTTCCAGAAATTCAATTGACTGAAAATAGATAGCTCTCAGGATGGACGGGCGGAGAGCAGCAATATAAGTGGATGTGTTTTTTTTTCAACATGAAAATCATTGCAAAGACCTACCGTAGTATGAGAAAAAACAATCTAAAACATAGAAAAAAATTCAGTTGGAAATTCAGATCATAGAAAAAACGAAATTCAGCAAATAAAAAAGGACTTACGTCACTTTGTACGTCTGCCCCCCTACACACACGAAGTCACATTTGTGAGGCCAGTGAGCTAGGGTAACGGGCCGGCACGACCCGACCCGGCCCAGTATCAATGGCCCCCTGCACACACGAAACCACATATGTGAAGCCAGCGAGCTAGGGTAACGGGCCGACACGAACCGGCCCGGACAGAAGTACGTCGTGACTGCCTTTTTGCCTCGGCACGCCAGGCGTGCTTCCTCGGCGAATAGCAGGTCAGCAGCACGGTATTTACGCTGGAGTACGCAGAGCTGAGCTCTCGAGGTGGTACAAAACTAGAAAACGGGAGGGGGGAAAATGTGTTGCTCGGCCGGGTCGGCCCATCCCACCTCTTTGATTCGAAGACGTGTAGGACTCTTTGAAAGTTCAGATTTGACTCTGTGGGCAGCCGTCGGAGCACTATTGCGTGCTAATATATGCGAGGGATGCACGTATTCTTCAGCTTCTTGTCAGCTCCATCATGCACTGGTCATTGATCCCCTGGAAAATGTGAGCGTTTCCTGTGGACAGGGAGATGGGAGGGCTATCAATCGACCAACCGAGGAATCATGCGAATGCTCCTGGTTTGACTTGAGTCGAGGAGGAAGACTGGATCTTATCAGAGGAATGGAGTACCTTGTCTTCACTGGCACTCGCTTGACAAGGCGCTAGATTAAGCCAAGGGCATCATCCTCTGCTTACTGGTTTACGGCATCTCCAACGACAAGTACAACGCCCCATATGCCCACGGCCATCAAACGATGTTTATTAGAAATCGTCCCTCACCTCCGAAACCAGTAAAACTCAGCCCTCAACTATTTAAATTGGCACTACTGGAAACAGCTTCTTTGCCGTCCGCCAAACAAATCCCGGACGGCAAACATCTTTGCCATCCGCCAGCAGACGGCAAACTGTCCGTCTGAACAGGTGCCATCAAAGGCCTTCTTTGCCGTCCGCTCTTGCGAAACTGACGGCAAACGATTGTGCCGTCCACCTTCTAAGGCCAGCAGACGGCAAAGACAACAGACGGCAGAGGGGTGGCGACAGAGCCGTTAGGGCGTTAACGGCGCTCTTTGCCGTCCGCGACCTGACAGCAACGATTGAAGGCACTTTAGCCTTCCAAATATGCAAAAGATCGGCGATGGAAACCAAATTGATTAAATCCAAATACATTGATTTCATTGAAAACACTCCATTCTTGGTTAGTTTCAACTAGTCGTCAACCCGTGCACCTGCACGAGCTAGCAATTTTAATATTAGATATAATAAAGTTTAGAGAGATTCGAAATGTCAAACAACAATTTGCATATGTTGATATAGGTTATTATTATCACACATGCACATATAGGTTGCAATGAAGTTACATTGCTTTGACTGTTTTTATCTAATTATGTCATAGCGATCCACATCAGATTTATGGCCAATATATGGACATATGGATGTCCTACTTATCAAGGTTACATAAGGGCATATGTGTTATGTTGGTAGAAAACATGGTTACAAACCTAGAAGTTGTTCCATGTATCATGTACTCGTGATGTAAACGTTTCTAGAAGGTATAAAGAGGAAGTGCCCAATTGCAGCATATATATTACTTTCTTGTTAAGCCAAAAAAGACAGACATCTTCTTTTTTTTTGCCACGGAAGCATGGTAGAATTAAAAACACTTTGTTTATATATATATAGCATGATGGATACATACATGAACGACCTTTTATCAACATACGCCATCTCGTAGCGAATAATATACATATTTAAAAAAGAGGCAATTGTATATTCTCATTATACTATAAGCACCATAGATTATTCTGATTATTAGATCTTATAAGTACCATTTTTTAAGAATTTCTCTTATGATTAACATGTATGGGAAAATTCTAATATTTTCTATCCATACTATACATATGTATATCACATAAACAATCATGTTTATATGAGAGGGACAGTAGTCGTTGTAGAAAAACTGTACTGTTTATATGAGATCTTTATGGCGCATGATACAATCAAATTCTTTTTTTAATAATGTAGCGATTTATATGTATATAATGATGTTTTAATAGCTATTATTTTTTCCTTTTTATTAGGATAAAAAATACATGTACATACTTACTATATATGACAATCTACACCTCCAAAGAATCATGTTAATCCTTTTTATACAGGATTAAGTGGCCATGTACAGGAGTCGAGGTGGATATTTTCCTTTTTGTAGGATGAGATGTCGTTCCTTTCTTACGTTTGATCTGTTTTTTTTCTTTCCATCGGTGGAGTTTTTATGGAAAGAAGCTATCATTTTTCATATAATGAACCATCTATAAGAGGATGATTTCCTACTTTCCTTTCACCAACGTTACGTGTAGATGCTTGTTTTTTGCTGGGCCGATGATTTCCTACTTTCCTTTCACCAATATTACGTGTAGATGTTTGTTTTTTGGCCGCGAACTATATGTTACGTATAACTTTCACCCACGTATGGAAGTCTTGCGTGGCTGTTTTTTTCCTTTTCAATCGGGCAAAAATATTGTAGAGTCAAACATATCTGTTTTTTTTTCATCCCTGGAGTTTTTTTATGCAAGGATATTAGATCTGATTTTTTTTTATCGCTGGAGTTATTCTTTTTTGAGGGAACCATGGAGTCTTTCTTAGTTTTGTTTCATCAAATTATAACGTGTCAGATGTGATCTGTTTTTTTCTAGATGCGATCTGTTTTTTTATCATTTTCAGCGCCCAACTTTTATGGAAGGGGGCTATCCTTTGTTAGGAACCGTGGCTGATTTTTTTTCTTTCAACCAATGTTGAACGTGAGGAAGGAGGACTACAAATCTAACTTTTCATCTAATTGATATGGCCACTCAGATTTTTGTTTTTTCTAGGAAATAGAGAGAGTCCCAACGGATTAAGACTTCCATACGTGGTAGTTTGAGACAACATGTCTTATATTTCATCTGATGGCTACGGATACATTATATATTAATCCAACGGTCAAAATTCTTTAATTCTAAGGATTAACGTGGTGCTTCGTATGGTGCCTCTAATTAGTAAATATAAGATATAAGATGTACCTGATCTGGGTGTTGAGAGAGGTGGACATCCATCAATCTTCTCACAAGATAGAGCCAAGCTTTCCAACGGTTTCCCATATTTTGTTAAACATGTGTGGGTGGTAGCATCCAAAAATTCACGTTTGCATTACAACATTTTGTTGTACTGACATAACCTTCTTGCTTGCATTTCAGATGATGCAACGCAAGCCCAGATCCAGACGCATCCAAAAAAGTGGCTGGATGCAAGGAAAGGTAATTGTAGCAGAATATCTGACTATCAATTGGAGTTGTTAAGGGTAACCCAGGTAGCACAGTAGTGGTTAAATTAGAACCAAAGCAAGTGAAGCCTATCTTCCAAAGGATATATATCTGCTTAGAGGCATGCAAAAAAGGGGTTCATGGCTGGCTGTAGGAAGGTTATAGGACTCGATGGGTACTTTTTCAAGGGAGCAACCAATGGAGAGCTTTTATGTGCCATAGGGAGGGATGCCATCAACCAGATGTACCCTTTGGCATGGGTAGTAGTTGAAAAAGAGAACAATGATAGTTGGGAGTGGTTTTGTTCTTTGCTTTTCAGAGATGTGAATGTGGTAGATGGTGATGGTTGGGTGATTATATCAGATCAACAAAAGGTAATTATTGTCTACTAGATGTCATAACCTGCCTGCTTTTGCACTCTATTCCATTTCATAACTTGTCTATCACCATTACAGGGTATCATCACCGCTGTTTCAAACTAGGCACGGAGGGCTGAACATAGGAATTGTGCCAGGCATATTTATGCCAACTGGAGGATGAAGTTCAAGAACAAGGAATGGCAGAAGCCATTCTGGGCTTGTGCAAAGGCTGCAAGTGTAAGCTTTTTCAACTATTGCATAGCCAAACTTGCTCCACTCGCAGTCCTTGGATCTAGAGCAATGCTAAAAACTGATCCAAAGCATTGGTGTAGAGCATGGTTCAACTTAGGGAGAAATTGTGACTCTATCGACAATAATATGCGAAAGTTTTACAAATGGATAGTAGAAGCTAGGTTTCTCCCAATTCTTTTCATGCTGGAGACAATTAGGAGAATGGTTATGGTTAGAATACAAGAGAACAAAGACAAGTGTGAGAAATGGGATAATCCTGTATGTCCCAATATAACAAGAAATTAAGCAAGGCCATCGATGTATCTGGGATATGTCATGCAATTAGCAATGAAAATAACTGTTTTGATATGCAACATGGATCCCAAAGGCTTACAGTCGATCTCAACCAGATGACCTGTAGCTGTAGGTATTGGCAGTTATCTATTACAGTTTGTGCTCATGTCGTCTCTGCAATCCATCAACACACCAATGAGTTACATGGTTATGTGGCTAGTTGCTACTCAAAGGAAGCATTCAAGAGAACCTATGCACATTGCTTGGAACCAGTTGAAGGACCCCAAGGTTGGCTAGAATCAGACAAGCCTAAACCACTAGCTCTTGAATATGTTAAGATGCCAGGAAGGCCTTGGAAAGAGAGAAAAGGAGAGGGTACTGAAAAACCAAAATCTAACAAAGTTTCGATGGTTGGAACTTTGATTAGATGCACGAAATGCAAGTGTATTGGTCAAAATAAAACTACATGTCCAGGAAATGCTTCTTAAGTTCAAATGGACAACTAGACAAAATGCAACTTTGAACATCAAATGCTAGATCATTTACCAAGTCCATAAGCAATGTAAAAGACTCCAAGATGTCTACTTCCAAGGTACAATAGACTTCAATAATCTTGCAAATGAATTTCTTGCTCTTGTTAAATCTTGTAAATGAATTTCTTGCTGATGTTAAATCTTTCTTCCCTTGTCAGGCAAATGTGAAAACATCCCAACAAAGCAACGGCCGAAAAAGAGCTGCTAAAACGGATGAGAACCCGGGTCATATGCAGAAGAGGGCATATAAATCCCTAGGACTGCCTAAGAACAAGATGAAGGCTTCCTCCAATATTGTCGTAAAAAATGTGACAGTAAATGTGCAGTCTAGTTCATCATTTACAGTCAATGTTACATCTGGTGCTGCAAGTTCTCAAGTTGGAGGAAATAAAAGACCAAAAAAGTCCCAGCAAAACTAGTGGACTAGTGTACTTGTACTGATGTTTGTGGTTATCCCTTGTGGTTATGTCAGATATTCATGTTTGTGGTTGCTTGTAAGACAAATCTCTACTATTTCTTAGTTGCTTTGTCAGACTTTGAGAATTCCCTTGTGGTTTGCTTGTAAAACTAATCAGTACTATGTTCGTGGTTATGTCAGACTTTGAGAATTCCCTTGTGGTTTGCTTGTAAGACTAATCTTCTATGAACAAGTGAACAATATGCTATCCCTTTATACAGTGGTCTGTAACTGAAACCATCTAAGCTCGAATACAATTTGCTGTGACCAAACTGAACAAGTGCTCTGTCCAATCTTTCATACCTAACATAGGTCAGATTACATAGCACATTCAGTTCTCATCTACTTGACATAGCAAATTGCCTACAATTTTTACATGAAACGATATAGAAGAAGAGTGATAAAACACATCAGTACAACAAACAACATCACATTCCTCTTCTTTTGCACATGTAATTCGGTTGTCTTGTGCAACAACAGCTCATCCCTCTCCATCAATAGTTGGTCCGTCTTACGCAACGCACGCCTTAGGGGCTCCATTTCAGCATAATCAGCCATCCTTCTCATCTCAAGGTCATCTCTTTCAGCACATAGCACTTTCTTCTCCTGCTTCAGTGACAAAACAGCATGTCGGAGACCGATGATCAGTTGCGCGACATGAGGAGGATTTGGATCATCGACAAATTCGAACAAGTAGCATATGTTCAGAAACTGCCATCCATAAACCCGAATTAATGCCCTTCACAATGTACAGAATAAGCGACAAATCATTTGAAAATGTGTACAAAATTTTACTTACCCGATCTCGCATGCATTTCACATACCTCCTTCTAGGATTAGCGTTGCTCCATGATATCCATCTGGCTGCCTTGTTGCCACAGTCACACTCAATCGCTGGCTCATAACCCAGTGGCCCCTCACAGTAGGGAATGGGGGAGGAGCGACTGAGAGGGGTCGATGGTGAAGAAAGAGACCCACGGGAGCGGCTCGAACTGTGCGAGGTTGCCATCTGCTTGCCCAACCGATGGATTCAATGGGCGACCCACCGCCTGAATAGCCACCGCCGCCTGAATCACCGCGCCACCGCCTGAATCTCCATTGTCGTCGCTCCCCTACGCAATCAGCCAGCAACAGGCGTGCCTCACAGGCCACGCCGCTCCACCGCTGCGCAGCCGAAGTGCCACCTCACCGCCGGCCGCCGCCATAGCCCATGAGTGAGTCACCGCCGCCGATGCCACGCTAGGATTAGGGTTCGTGGGTCAGAGGGGGTCAAGAGAATGCACGGGAGAGAGACAGAGTCGGGGTCACTTAAGTGACATGTCAGTCAAAATGAGGCCACGTGTAAAACCGGGTCCACGTCATACCAAAACCACTTAAAATGAAGCGAGGGAGGTAAAATGTCCGGTTTAAATAGTTGAGGGACTGAGTTTTACTGGTTTTGGAGTTGAGGGACAATTTCTATACTATCGCCAGAGTTCGAGGACGAAACATATACTTATCACAAAAAAAGATCCATGCAACATGCATGGACACAGAGCGTAGATCATAACACATGCAACACGAATTTTGAAATAGGACATACTTGACACAAACTAACATTTCAACGACATTTTCCTCCTCTGAAGTGCAAGTGAAGGTTCAAGGTAGTGTACGGGTCCTCATCTTTGGAGTCCTCGTCTTCCTCGTACTACAGTCTGACGAGGGCTCGGGGGGCAGGGGCTTTGGCTCGAGCTTGTTTCTTCGGTTCAAGTTGTGAAACCTCAAACCTGTCTCAGAGCACCTTCGCATTCTTTCATTTGTAGCAGTGGCATGGACTCCTTCGTGGTAAAGGACATGTGGAGGATGTCTCGTACCACCTCACTGATGGCATAGCCACAGGGTTCCAAGCCCATGAAACAAGCAAATGATTCATTTCTCCAAGCATCCTCATATAGTCTATCTATACCTGGCCTCTGTTGACCGTTCATGTCCTGATTAATTGGCTAAACAACCGAGCAGAGTTACAGACCTGAGGCATTTGAATCATGATTGGCCGATTCTTCCAAATATTATCCCGGTTTACTCAAGTAGTGAGCCGATGACACATGCTGCCAGCAGTTACATTGGCCGAGTAGGGCGCCATGACGTGACCAGCGGAGCACTTGGTAGGGGGGCGGCTGGAGACACGGCTGAGAGTAGGCAGAGGCAGGAAAAAGTGTAATTTAAAGTAGTACTTCCATCTTCTTTATTCGAAGTATGATTTTCATCTCCTTGAATCTAAAAGTATGATATTCTTTAGCAAATTTAACCTAGAGCGCTTATGGTCTTTTTGTGATTAAGCGTTGATTACGGCTTCATTCCAACTGGCAATTCATTAATTGAACTTTTATTTTCTAGAATTGTTCTATAATGAAGCTTCCAACTGACAATTCATTAATTGAACTTTTATATTGTAGAATTGTTCTATAATGAAGCTAACCGGAGACATTGCATCTCTTTTTTATTGAATGGTTTTCTAGCCATATACATTGTGCAAGATGTTTTCTTCAAAGTGAATGAAGATGATATAATTCGACTCTAATGTCCATGAAAAGGTGTCGTCCTTGACAAAGAAAGTGTGATGATTTTTGTTCTGCAAATTTAAGACTTAAATGTGAATCTCAATATACTCTACAAGATCTTATTGATTTGTGCTTTCGATAAATTCAACACTAGTATTTTGTATTTTTGTTATTTTTTATGCTAAATGGACCACCTTGACTTAAAATCCTAGTGCCACTGCACCTCACCCTCCTGGGAGGAGGATATCACGACCACTGGAGCAGAGGAGGCAGACACGTTGCGCGAGCTGGATCCGCCCAACAAGATGGACGTGGAACGCTGGGCTGCTTGACCCATAGCCTTAGATGAGCTCAACCCGCCATCGCTATTCCACTCGCATGGGAAGCTACAGGGGCTTGAACTATGCTTCAGTGGAGAAGGCGGGAGATTGGTGAGAGCAGTCAACGCCAGGCTCTTGACCCATGATGGGGAGGCGGGAACGGTGCTCGGCTGCTCTAGCCGTGCCAGGTGGTGGGGCTGATGGGTGACTTGGATCTATGTTGGCAACAACAAACTACGTGGCAGACATTGCAATAAATGATTGTGATGCATGTAAATATAATCATAATGACAAGGGAAATTCCATGATAGATATGTATGGTAGATTTTTTAGGAGATATTTTTTCTTATGGGCTGGAAAACTTTAGGAAGTTCTCCCAAGGGATGTCGATGTACTCATGAAGTATGATCCACATCTCAATGTGAAAGTGAGGAATTTGAGCAACTCGGAGCACTGAAGAGGCCAATAACTATAAGATGAAATGGAAGTGTTGACATTGAGCTTGCATTAATCATAAATAACTCACCTACCACGCTTGAAATCTAGGGGTGAAGGGGTAAGTAGGAGAGAGAGAGGTACAAGGACTGGAGATTGGAGATCCTAAATTTGTGTGTAGGCAAAGCTTCAAAATCTATAGGTGTTTTAGCCCGAAGACTCTGGTTTGTTGGTTCAGGCTCTTGTTAGTGTGGCAGGGGTGGTCGTCGTCAGGGCGGCCACTATTGCTTCCAGGCTTGGAGTGTTTGACGAGATTGTGTTGAATGCTCTGCTACTATGAGGGACTGAGTGGAAGTGTGGGGCTCGAAGACTCTATCTATTCTTACGATTCTTTGGCTTGGAGTCGGATTCCTCGAGTATTTCTGTGGGTTCCCTCGGCTCGGACCCGAACGTTCCGGGCCAATCTGGGTGGAGCTTAGGAGACCTCATAGATGCACTTCCTTTCCCTCTTCATATCTCTGTTTTTGTGACTTGGTCTACTTTCCTCATTTTCCATGATCTATGCCTTGCTACCTAAGTTTACATAAATGAAATTGCATCTCTTAGATACCTCTAGTGGGTTTTGGTGCTGAGGTACTTTGTATGATTTTGGTGAATCCAACATTCACACGGAGTATAGGAAAATTGTATTATGATGAGGGCCACAAACAATGTAATTTGGTTCGACTTCAAGAATATATCCTAGAGCAAGGTTCTCCACAAACCACTGAAGCCAACAAAATTTTGAGTATATGAGCTTCAATACCTTCAAATATTTTTCTTTGAATATTATCAAGCCGCTTAGACTTACTCCACTTAGAATAAACCCAGTTTTCCACCTGACGGAGTCGCTGCCATTTTTGTTCTACAACCATCGAGCCAAATCTCATTAAAGCATTCTTTGTTAGCTCTGACACTTTTGTTTGGATTGAGGTCTAAGGACTAGATGGCGGTGAATAGTCATATGAGAAATTTCAGCTCGAATTTAATGGTTGACAGATTTTAGAGTAACATGGCGTGGACATACTTCCTAAATAGCTTACCAAGCAAGCTATCAAGAGTACTGGGAGGCGGAAAGTAAAAACCTGCAAGTCAGTGGAGGGTAGGGTAAAGATGCAAATATCCATGACACCGCGAGAAAGATCAAGTGCGGAATAAGCCAAGTAGGGGAGTTATAGAAGTGAACATTGATGCATCATTTCATGAGAAGAATCTTCATGGAGCCTGTGGTGTTGTCGCCCGTGATGACCGGGGCAAATTTTTGGGAGCAGCAACCCAAGCATTACCTCATGTCTCAAGCGCGGGATCAACTGAACTGTTGGCCATCCGTTCTCGATTATATCTAGCAGCGAAACTGGGATGCACAAAGATCATCATAGAGTCGGATTGTATGAATGCCTTGGAAGCTATATCTGACCCGGATACGTATATGGGAGTAGACGTCCCTGTCGTGGCAGAGTGCTCCCTCTTGGCAATGGAGTTATGAGTATTAGTTATAAATTTTGTAACAGAGAGGCTACTATGCTTCCAAATGGATTAGCAAAGCATTGTGTTAGCTGTAGTATTTCTGAAGTTTGGGAAACTCTGTCCCTAATTTTGTTCTTCACAACTATGTAAATGATCTTGCCATTATCTAAGGAATAAAGTCACTACGTTCAAAAAAGGGTAAAGATGCAAGTACCCATGACATGAGGATGTTTTTGCCGTGGTTCAAATAGAGCCGACACTATCTTTTATCCACATTCATAGAGGCTTCCAACCAACAGTTCGAGGATCATAATGATCTCGTTTGTGTAACCCAACAAGCGGTCCACCAAGCACAACCAACATATACCATCATGGTTTGCACCAACAAGCCTCACTAAGGGGTAGGTCTTCACCAAATAGCGATCTATTACCCTGTAGAGACTCTCAAGTCCTTCACACACAGAATATGATAGGCTCTCAAATGCCTCCTAACCGCCCCTACTGTAACAAGCAAGTCAAAGTCACTTGACAAGAAGTCAAGAACTCATATGATCTTCAATCAAGATCCTTCTCGAATCCAAGAGAATATTCTCTCACAAGAATAGAAATTGTGCTGAAATAGATGAACTTTAGGGGTAGGAATAATCAAATAAAGGGAAGTTATCCGCCTTCAAGGAATCAAAGAAGGGATGATGGAATCTACCAACTCTTCTTTTCCTCACTTGTGGTGGTAGATGATTGGAGTGGAATGGATGGAGTGTGTGGAGTGGATTGCAAGAGGTGGAATCAATGAGTGAGGTTGTTATGAAGGTTTTAGCCACGAAAGGGCATGTGTGGATACTTATAGATAGAATTCAAAATCTGGCGTAGCATTGTCATGTAGCCCTATATGAACATATGGGGTGTTAACTTTTCGAGCAAGCCTCATCAAACATGCATAAACATGGTGGTCAAATGTTGGCTCCGGGAACCAACGCTTATTGTAGGAGAAGACACGAGATGCTAGGAGGGAAGGAAAATGACGATCTTGGTAGCCTCCCACAACACATCATTTCTAAGCCCTTTAGATCTGAAGTGATTAGTGTCAAGAAATCAAATCACCCTCCTCGAATTAGGCATGGTCGTCAGGCGTCAAGAGAGGATCATTATACACACAAATGGGTTTGTGGTGAAACTACGACCTACAAATCATTTGATCGAAACAAATAATAAAGTTGCAAATGTATAAGTAAGGGTTTTCTTTGGTCGACTTACTCAAACACTCGTTGTCGTTTTGTGTCGCACCGCATGACCACCTTGAAGGGGTCAAGTGGAAAAAAGACATGTTACTCCATACTTATGTCCATGGAAGTTGGTAGCTTCTTTTCTTCTTCTAATTTATAGAGAAAAGACCCGACTATGCGTATTTTTCAGATTGAGATCATAGAAAAAGACTTGTGATGCAAGAGCTACGCAAGACAAATAATCAATCCTAACGGATTTGTTTTTTTTTTTCAGAACCAGAGGCTCCCAATCAATGTAACTCTTAGTAGGGAGGGGTGGAGAGAAGCAATTCAAGCGGATGTGTTTATTTTTTCAACATGAAAATTATTACAAAAGACCTGCCGTAGTACGAGAAAAAAATTTAAATCATAGAAAAAAATTCATTGCGTTTTAAAGAAATACAAATCGTAGAAAAAACGAAATTCATCAAATAAAAAAAGGACTTACGTCACTTTGTACGTCTGCCCCCCTACACACACGAAGTCACATTTGTGAGGCCAGCGAGCTAGGGTGACGGGCCGGCACGACCCGGCCCGGCCAGTATCAATGGCCCCCTGCACACACGAAACCACATATGTGAAGCCAGCGAGCTAGGGTAACGGGCCGACGCGAACCGGCCCGGACGGAAGTACATGGTGACTGCCTTTTTGCCTCGGCACTCCAGGCGTGCTTCCTCGGCGAACGATCGGTCAGCAGCACGCTACTTAAGTTGGAGTACACAGAGGTCAGCTCTCGAGGTGGTACAACACGAAAAAAGGAGAGGAAAAAAACGTGTTGCTCGGCCGGGTCCCGCCGGCTCACCGACGTAATTCGCCTACGTTGCGACTCGTGTTCTTTTGCTGTCGAGGCATTGATTCTTTTCTGTTCCGAGTCGTTCGTGTTGGTGTCCGTGTTTTTGCTTCTCACAAGAAGATGTACAGATATTCCAAAAGGTGTGGTTAGATCTTAGTCGACAGAGATTTAACCAAATCTCAGCAAGTGATAAGATTTTTTTTCCACGAATATCCACGCATCGATTAAGCCGTCGTTAAGTCTCAATCGACTGAATTCTAAAACCAATGTCTCACGGGCGTCTCTCAGAAACAAGAACGCCCCATATGCATGAGCGGACTCCAAATGAACACTCGAAATAATGCCAGTTTCCATCTAAAATACTAAAAATAAAATGTCAGTTTTCATGGCCGCATAACCATTTTAAAGGAATTAGTTGCATTTTATTAAAAAATACTCGGCGCACTCCAAAGCTATCGCCACGCTAACCCCGCCGGCGATTACTGGAACCAAGTCTTCCATGCCTTAGAGCATCTCGAGCCATTGGCCCCCCAGGGTCTTGAAAAACCGCCGCCTGGGGGCAAACCGGCGCTAAAATCGGGTTGGGGACGATTGGGTTTCCAGTCGCCTCCAGGCACCGATGTCGGCCCAATTTTGGCACAAATTTGCCTGCTTTTCAGCCCACTTTCAGCGCAAAATCAGCCTGTTATCGAAGCAAATCGGCCCATATTCGCCCTGCTTCGGTGCAAATGCAACGGAATTTTTTTATCCCGTAGTTTATCAATAGAAATCAAATAGTTCAACAAAAAATAGTTCAATACAAATTATATAGTTCAACAAATAAAAACTCATATTTCATCACACTTCGAGCTTGGCGTTGCCCTTGAGCCTTCATAGGTGCTCCACTAGATCCTGCTGCAGTTGTTGATGCACCTGTGGGTCTAGGATCTCTTGACGCATATTGAGGAAGGTAGTCCAGGTTGCCGGTAGCTAGTGATCAACTTGGGCAAGAGGACTCTGCCTGTAATATGGTTCAGTGTCAAACACTGGCTCTTCCTGCTCGCTCTCAATGATCATGTTGTGCAAGATGACATAGCAAGTTATGATCTCCAACATTTGATCTTTCGACCATGTCTGAGCGGGGTACCGGACAACAGCAAACGAGATTGGAGCACACCAAATTCCCGCTCGACATCTTTTCTGCACGCCTCCTGAACCTTCGCAAAATGGGAGTTTTGCCTCCTGGCAGAGGGTTTGAGATAGTGTTCACAAATATTGACCATCTTGGTTAGATGCCATCTGCTAGGTAGTATTCCTTGTTGTAGTGCCGCACATTGACCTCGAAGTTCACCGAAGGAGAATGACCTTCAAAAAGTTTGGCGAAGACAAGGTGTCGTGGAATTGTCACGTCAGATGTCCTAGCCTAAGGACTTAATCATGGAGTCATCGCAACTAGGAAGCTTAAAGGGGTTAAACGGGACAAAGGACACGAGGTTTATACTGGTTCGGCCCCTTGCGGTGAAGGTAAAAGCCTACGATCCAGTTTTGGGTGGGATTGCTTATGAATCGATAACCAGGGAGCGAATCCGCTTGGCCTAGTTCTCAATCTGATCTTACTTGCCCTGGACCGCCGCCGGGTCGTCCCTTTATATACAGAGGTCGACGCCTAGCGGCTCACAGAGTCCCGGCCGGTTCATAAACAGTGTCCGACTCGGTCTCTCTCTTTTCCTTTCTTACAATACAAGTTATACATACATGGCGGTTTATCTCTACAGGCCTTAAATCGCCTCTGGGCCTTGGGCCTTTAAGTGAGCCGTCATTTTCAAGTGTCTTTGTGGGCTTCATCGTAGGTGTGACCCGGCCCCTCCTGGGCGGGTCATACCCAATAGTTATATCCCCAATATTAGGCTCCAGATTGATTTGAACTGGTTCATGTCAATCTTCAACACTTAAGAAAAATCTTGTGCCCCCTAGCCACGGCGACTCTTATCACTAGCTTAAAAGATAATGCTTTAGTTGATAATCTTGAAAGCCCATGGCGGCTTAAATAACTGAACTGTCAATGATACTTATGGCGACTTAAAGAATCTGTCATAATTATCCTCATACCACTAGGCCCCTAGATAAGCCGCCATCTTGAATATTGACATTTCCTCCGGCTTAAATTTGAACCGGAAATTTTATCCTTTCCTAGGCTTTCATCACCATGGCACCCAAGACAAGCACCTCATGCATCTGGGTCCCATCCATCGTCACCGAGCAGACTCTCGAAGACTTTGCGAAAGTTGGTTATCTTCCAAAAAGGGATGTCATGTCTTATCGTGCTCCTGACCCGACAGAAGAGAGACCTCCACCCAAGGAAGGGGAGGTGATTGTTTTCTCAGATCATATGAACCGGGGTTTCTCACCACCCGGCTCAAAATTCTTTAGAGACGACCTGCACTTCTTCGATCTCCGCCCTCAAGACATGGGACCCAATTCCGTGTCTAATATCTGCAATTTTCAAGTGTTCAGCGAGGTGTATCTTGAAGAAGAACCCAACCTGCTACTCCAGGGAGTTATTTTAATTAAACCGCCAAAATGAATGTGCCAGCGGACAGAGCTTGGAACTTGGCAGCGTCTCAATCCAGCATCGGAGAGACGTCATTTTTCCTTATGCCAATCTGCCGAGCCATCCAAAGGATTGGAATCAAACGTGGTTCTATTGACAAGACACCTCCCGGCTGATGAGAATCCTCTACCCGGTTTTCGCGGCTTGCGTCTGGACTCCAATCACCCACTGCCTGACAAGATATCACCCACCGAACGCAAAACGCTCGCCCCCACTTTGGCCAAAATCAAAGCTCTTCTGGGGAACGGGTTAAACGGCATCGACTTGGTCCGGGTCTGGCACGCCTGGCGGATTATTCCATTAAGCCGCCGCCCCGGTCTAATGTGCAACTACTCAGGCAAGAAAGATGACCCTCAGCGACACAGCCCTGACAATCTGCCTGATCATGTCGTCAATGGTATGACCAAGTGTCTTCTTAATGAAAGCTTAATAGACTGCATCAAGATGGGCTTACTCCCTTTCTGCACAAACCAATCCGGCTCCAGCGGTAAGTCGCCAAGCCAAACAAATCATTTCCAATATTGATGCTTTTATCTGTACTCAAACTTTTGCTGATTTTCACATGCTAATGACAAGTTTTGGAAAGTTAAATATGACCATGAGGCTGCAAAAAGGGACAGGAAGGCCAACAGAGCCGCTAGGAGAGCCGCTGCAAAGAGACACGCAAAGAAACCCAGTGCTTCTGAGCAGCTTCGGTTGGATGATTCTTCTGAGTCAAAGGTAGTCCTTGAGTCCCTTGGCTTATTTTTTAATCACCTTATTGATACTGATTATAATCAGGATGAAACGGGGACGAGCCGCGGGGTGGAAGAAGAGGTAACTATTATTTCCTCCGACTCAGAGCCTTTGCCGCGCCAAAAACTCCGCCAAGTAACCTGGAAAGTAAGATTTTCACATCCCTTAACTTATCAAGATCCTCAATTTCTTTTGAAGCGACAGATTCATGAGAGCCGGAGACAGAGCCGGACCACGAAAGACGCGGAACTCTCCTCTGGTCTACCCAGTACACCAAGAAAACGTCGGAATGAGGTCATCTATGTCTTAGATTCCTTCAACCTGGGTGGCCCGTGCTCCTCAGTGGATCGATTTCCCATGGGCGGGTGGCCTTGAGGCTTCTCTGCTGCCTCTGCTCGCCCCCTGTTGCGTGGGATTGGCGACAATGTGTTGGCTCGCCGGCGGCCGCTGCCAAACTAGCTGGCGCGGCTTAGTTGCCTGATTGGGTAGGCGTGATTAAACAGAACCTTGACTGGGGCTCCGCCAAATGAATCCGGAATGATTAGCAAGTTGGGAAGGAATCTTGCGGCATCGTTGATTGTGAATGCTCCCCCCCCCCCACCCCCCCACACACACATAGTACGCCCTAGATAATTAGCGATCTGACTGAGGTACAAAAGTTTTTTTTATTTTAGGAATGACTGAGGTACAGAAGTACTTGGCACCCCCTAAATCAACGTGATTTATGAAGAAAGGAAAGGGGTCAATGTAAAAGCCCACTCGCGATCGTTTACAAGCCCATGAAAAGGCCATATTTGTTGTTTGGCCATCGTTAAAAGTCTCCTGGGCGCTGGGCATTTAGCTTCCATGATTAGCGTGTGTGTTGGTTAGCGCTTAGCTGATGTCGTCCTTTGCCCTGGCCGCTGTCTGCTTCTCTCTCCCTTCTCACGATCTGATTCATACCGCGACGCAAGCTGATTCACTCGCCAATTATTCATGCCGCAGCCAATGATCTAGCCATGCCTAATCCAGCACACCGTCTACTAATCTCTCTCTCAATTCTCATCGTGTATCGTTATACATCACTTTTTTATATTATTTTTGGTTGCGTGATTTGTGATGCGTCGTGCTCGGCGCAGGCAATCGTTTGAAATCAGGCGCCTTCGACCAGCCGGTCTACTTCGACCTAGTGGCAGAGGAGACGACTAGGGCCTGGGTTTGATTCTCTATGTATGTATTCTGATGATGTTGGTATTTTTTTTTCTCCTAATAAAACAACAAAACTACGCAATACAACCAGTGATGATTTGGCATTAAAACATACTCCCTCCATCCCATAATATAGGACGAGTGTAGTGTCAAAAAAGTCTTACATTATGGGACAAAGGGAGTACTATTTAAATGCAAGCTAAAAGCCAATCATTTGGTTATACAAAGATTTTTCTTATTTGTATACTCCCTCTGTCCGGAAATACTTGTCGGAAAAATGCAAAAGAATGGATGTATCTAGAACTAAAATACATCTAGATACATCCATTCTTCCGACAAGTATTTTTGGACGGAGGGAGTACATCTTAAATTCCCATTTGACATTGTTTTGTAGTAGGGCATTTCATGTTATATTTTGGAGGAGTTTGATTATCAAGTTTGTCTACTTCGTGCTATGTGGAATTATTTACCTATATTAGCTATAGTTACACACACTTCAGCTGCAAAAAGTTGTATGTGTCTATGCAAAGTTAAAGATGAATGATACTTGGATGTAAAACTATTAGGTAGTTTGTGAGGCCAAATAAAAAAACCATGGCTTTATCGCCATTCTCACCCCCCCCCCCCCCCCCATATGCCTAAATCCTGGCTCCACCCCTGCTTGCAAAGTTTTGGTATTGTGACTCATTGACGACACCCCTCTTCTACTTGTATATATCGTGGTGGTGGTTTGTTCGCTGTGCTAGCTAGGCATGCCTTGTTCTGGGCATTCATTTTATTTTCCCTTCTTATTTTGCCCTTGCTACTTGTATGGTTTTTGGCCTAGTTTCCCTTATAAATGGAGTCAACCGGTTCAAGTTTTTGATCCGGTTTTCCTTATAAACTATATCAATATATTTTTTTGATTGAGATCAAATCCAGGTGGGGACTTTCTCCCCACGGTGACGGTTCAAAAAAAAGGAATTAATGGAAAGCGGTGTGAGCCCGTTGGAAAAGACACGAGAAGCGGGAGTTTAATGGGGAAGCCCATGCCCTTGCAAAGGCAGCTTCTTCTCTCTCTTTCGGGCGCCATGTGTAGCTTTCTTTTTTGCCAAAATGATCAATCGGTGTTGCTACCAAGCTGACTACTACTGCTAGACCCCTCAATAAGCGAGCTGCTAAGGATTGCATGGCATTGAAGCTGCGTGGCGCTGGGAGGAAAGTACCGAGGGGCACTGCACTGCAAGCCCACTCCAACAATGCCATCTCTTAGATGGGCTGTTGGGTAAAATGTAACAGCTAGCATCTATTTCCCCTTCCTCCCTTGTCGCAGCGGTAGTCACTATGTTCTTCTTATAATTCTGAAAAATTTCAAATTGCTGAAAAAGTTTAGCGCCTCGGGAGCAATGTAACTCTCGGATGGGAAGGGTGGGGAGCAGCAGTCCCAACCAGATGCATATTTTTAACCGAAATAATAGAAAAAGACAATGCCTATGTCGGATCTACCGAAGAAAAAAAAGCAACCCAAACATATTTATAAGTTATAAC
Organism: Aegilops bicornis; assembly: GCA_021605145.1. Classification (NCBI taxonomy): domain Eukaryota; kingdom Viridiplantae; phylum Streptophyta; class Magnoliopsida; order Poales; family Poaceae; genus Aegilops; species Aegilops bicornis. The sequence goes on from JAHIAL010000040.1 coordinate 230,814, forward strand.
AGCTGTTTCATTCAGAAAGGCCCACCGATAATGGTGAATGGAAGCTTCATGATGGCCACGTGAAATCGAAGTGTGCCACTAGTTGGCCATATGGGTGCACATGATTAGTGTCAAGAACGCTCAAAATAGGCATGGTCGTCAGAGATGTCACCTAAGGATCATCAACGCGTGGATGGGTTTGAGGACCAAGTTATATTACGATTCATGAGTCATTTGATTTGGTAGCAATCAGTATTAATGTTCATTGTTCATTGCTGCAAAAAAAAAATCCATTCGATCAAACATTGGATCGGCTTCCACTATTTTAGAAAAAACAAAACACCGAACAAAAAGAACTGGAAAAAGCGTCATGGTGCAAGAGAATAGCTAACCGAAAACATGGTGTGAGGAACAGACTAGCAGAGGATGCGGCAGGCCTAAATTGCAGGGGTCGTCGAGCCGTACAGAGGAAGATGAAGAATTGATAGCTAAACGGCCAAGTGGCGACATTTTTCCGTCTTCAGGGCTCCTGGCCTTCTTTTTTGTTTTTCCCCTTCATGGAGTGACCAGCTCAGGCCTCAAGCTACTGCTGCGGGTCTTCTCTTTATTTTGAAATGTGACTGCCTATTGGCTGCACAAGAGCTATATCTCACATTAAGCGAGACCGACAGTTCTCTCGCTGAAGGGGTCTACAGTACATCTCAAATTAAGCGAGATCGACAGTTCTCTGGCCGAAGGGGTCTCCAGTACTTGGTCTGGCCCATCCACCCAGCGTTAATAAAGAAAAAGGAGAGGAGAATGAACAAGATTCGAACCCTGGTGTCCTGGTTGACGGAGAGGGTCGATAGATGCTGGGTTTCCCTCAGATTTGTCGTGGAGCAGTAGTAGCGCACGACTACTTAAGTTGAAACGAGCCGGGTTTTGTACTTTTATTTATTGTTCCTTTTTTCTGGTTTTTTTTTTGTGTTTTCACCGGTTTTCTCCGTTTTCATCCGGTTTTTCTTTTCCTTGTTTTGATGTTGTTTTTCTCTAGTTTTCAGTATTTCATTTTCTCTTATCTGGTTTCTTTATTCTTTTTGTATTTTTTTCAGTTTTATTTTTAGTTTTCTTTTCTCTTTGGTTTATTTTGTTTCTTTTCCGGTTTGCATTTCTGGATTTTCTTTGTTTCTTTTGGTTTTTATTCTATATTTTTTGTATATGTCAACAACATATTTCTAATACATGCTAAATATTTATTCAATACAAATTTGAGATTTTTTTACTACATGCTTAACATTTTTTCTACACGCATTTTTAAAATTATCTATTGCTTGAGTAATCATTTTAAATACAAGATCAACTATTTTTCTATACATATTTAGCATTTTCAAATGCTTAATTAACAGTTTTCAAATTAAAAGATTAAAAAAAAGTTAATACATGGTCAATATTTTTCTATACACATTTAACATTTGCAAACGCTTGATTAACATTTTTCAAACACTTTTCAAAAAGAATTTCAAATGTTTGATTAACATTTTTATATACATGATAAAAAAAATTCATCGCTTTTTAATACATGGTCAACATTTTTTCTATAAACACTTAAAAATTTTAGTATGCTTGATTAACATTTTTAAATATTTGTTCAACATTTTTTCAAACGCTTGATTAAAATTTTTATATACAAGATCAATTTTTTCATCATTTTTTGAATACATGCTCAACATTTTTTCTATACACAATTAACATATTCCCAATGCTTGATTAACTCTTTTCAAATAAGTGTTCTTTTTTTTCAATTGCTTGATTAACATTTTTATGTACATGATAAAAATTTCATTTGTTTTTGATATTTGATCAACAATTTTTATATTATCGCATAACATCTTTCAAATACTTGTTCAATTTATTTTCAGATGCCTAATTAACATTGTTGTACAAAATGATAAAAAATTCATAAGTTTTTTAATACATGATCAACAAGTTTTCTATACATGTTCAATATTTTGCAAATACTTATTCAACATTTTAAAAATACTTGTTCAACATTTTTCAAATGCTTGATTAACATTTTAATATACAATATGAAATTTAATACATGATCAAGAATTTCATTATCTTTGAATAGTTGTTCAACATTTTCCAAAGAGAAAAATTGGAGAGTTTTTGTTATATATATTTATAATATTCAAAAGTATAAACAAAATTACAAAAATAAAGCAAAAAATAAAATAGAAAAAGTAGTTGTGGCCTTCCGCACTTGGCGATAGGGTCGCCCATCTTGCTCGCTCCTTCACGGAGC